>JAXGGA010002140.1:0-130050 GCA_038373865.1 Uloborus plumipes | reverse complement strand
CTACTTCTATCTATTAATACAGCCATATATCTCTATATTTCGCTATCTCTTTATATTTACTACTCTATATCTTCTATTAATTTCAGTAAAACAATTCCAATGTCTATGTACGTTTTATGTCTGTATTTAACTCCATATTTATCTCACTACCTTTCTAAGAATGATTGTTTCAACATTGTTACCCAGCTGTGAAAAGCGTCAGGAGGACTTTTCAAATTCAGAAAATAAGCCTCACTAAAGTGGTTATATAAAATTTGTAAAACAAATTTCATCGGTCTATAAGTGTTCAAGATGAACTACGTCGTGGGGATATTCGATAACTCTACAGGATATGCAACGTGTGAAAGGCGTAGTTACTCGTAGTCCCAATATGTAACTACACGGCGAAAAATGAGATGTTGTTTTTACAGTATAATACTGGCAGCCGAAGTTCCAGTTTAAAACTGTAAAATTCACAGTAATAAACTGTAAAACTAGTAATTTTAGTTTCTTGCTGTAAAGCTAGAAATTTTACAGTTAATTGCTATAAAATTTAGCTGTGTTATACTGTAAAAACAACAGTATAATAATACTGGCAGCAGATATTCCAGTTAAAAGCTGTAAAATAAACGGTAGTGAACTGTAAACTTTACAAATGTATAGTTTATTACTGTAAAATTAACAATTTTACAGTTTAGTACTGTGAAAGTAGAAATTTTGCAGTTTAGTACTGTAAAATTAGCATCTTTTACAGTTTAGTACTGTAAAATTAGCAACTTTTACAGTTCATTACTATAAAATTAGCAGTATTATACTGTAAAAACAACATTCATTTTGTACAGTGTACTTTAGATTTTTGACCTGCTCTCTTATAAGCAAAGGCTGTACGGGGAAAGCTAAAAAACATCAAGTTTTCATTGCCTGCAAAACTTAGCATATAAGTACAGACCTCTTTATATTTTAAACCTAAGGATGGTATTTTTTAATTATGCAATATATCTGAGCAACAAGCAGAGTAATACATTAGAAATGAGTTTTTTGAAAGTGTGTCATAAAAGTGCAGAATTTTTTGCAATGACATTGGATTGCAATTTGTGATGGTGAATCGAAACATTTTGCTCTCCAATTCAAGGATAAATATAAAAACGAAGAAAACTTTGAAAAATCAAGATTCCAACCCCAATTCATTTAGCCAAGACAGGGACAAGAATTTCTGACTGTTTACTCTATCTGATGAGAAACTATAGATCTGAGAATGCTCGATAATTAAGAATTTAAACGCATTTTTCTTCAAGAGGCTTCCTTTTACTTAAAATAAATGCAAAAAAGTCATTCAGATTCTGTATAGCATTATTCCTGCACACAGATACGTGGGAAAGTATGGGAAAGTGAAGAAAGTATTCTTCTCAGAAGATGATGTTCAAAAACTTAAGCCAAGACGCAACAGCTAGATTTAAGAATAATATAATTTTTGTAGAATATATGAGTGACTTGAATTTATAGCCGAAGTTTTTACCCAAGAAAAACAACTTAATAAAAATCTGTTAATTACTTCTTTTTGACCGAAACTGAAAAGTGTAGCGTTTACCCCGTTTTATGGTAACCAAAGAAAAAAGAAAGAATATAATTAAAATGTTGGGATCCTATAGACAGCTAGAACAAAGTTGATTTACAGCAACACATAAACTTCAAACACGGCCGTCTTGAAAACCGGTGATAATTTTATTTTCCTAAGGTGCACAGAGCGAGTAAAAGTAATAACCTAAAGGTCTAGACGTCAGGATCTTTCGACCTCACTCCTGTTCGCAACCACGGTTCGCTGCAATTTGCTCTCTGCCTGACGGCACATAAAAAAAGCCGCAAAAAAGGGGGTTCCAAAAAATTGTGAATCAGCTCCACTGTCATCCTCGGCAAGTAAGAGCGAACCGTTAATCGACGTGTAATTGCCGGACTTTGGCAAGAACACTGCACCATTTCGTCAGGAATGCCGAGAAGCTGAGGGAAGTCTCTGTCAGGGCAGGAACCCTCTTGGCAAGGCGTCTTGCCGCTAAAGGTAGGCCACACAAAGATCTTCTGTGCTCGGCAACGTGGCTCATGAACCACGAGGACTTTCGGTCGTTCTGGACAGTTTGCTCTCTAATACTCCATGAAGGATGTTCCCTGTACAACTTAATTAATGTTGGCGTTGAGCTCCTGAGTTGGAAGTTGAATGTGATGCACTTCGCTCGACAAAGAGACTTTGTTCTGCCTCTGAGCCGCAGCAAGCAAATTTCAGGAGCCTCAAACATTCCCTACCTCAAGCGCTCGAATTCAAAGCAATATTTTAGAACAGGTAAATTCTTCTGCTTAAAGACTTTGTTCATTGCAAGACTAATTTAACGTAAGAAATATTTGAAGAAATAATGGAATGTTGGGTCTTTGTGCAATTCTCTTTGCTAAGTGAAAGGATGCCGAAAGCATAGTTATATAAATGTACAAAACTCCCTTCTGAAGATAGAATGTTATTCGAAAAAAAAAAAATTGTCCAAGACAAAATGAGCTTACACTCTTAAAACTGTGCCTCTGAAATAAGAGGCACATTTTGAATTTTTGTGCCTCTGAAAATTAAGCGGCACATTTAAAATGAAAGGCACCGTTTGTGCCTCTGAAATTAAAAGGCACATACCGTGCCTTTAATTTTAGATTTCAGTGCCTTATATTTGAAAACGTCTGTGCCTCTGATTTTGATTTCAGTGCCTTATACATTTAAAAGGATTTGTGCCTCTTATAGGTTTATAATAATAATAATGGTTTATTAAGGATAATTTCAATGTTAGTTTATAGTAACTTCTTAATTTTTTACCCCAGTACTTGCATGTTTTAAACTTTTTTTTAGGTTTTAATTCGTCATGACACATTAATTAGATATATCAAAACAAAATGTTTCCCAAAGAATATAAAAATCTTGTGCATAATACTTTATTTCATTTTCTGATTTCATTGTTGTATAAGCTCTTATTTTCGCTAATCTTGTCAACAGAACTGAAAATTGGACAAGATAAGAAAAAAAAATGCTATTAAGCTTCAGTTTTTGCCATTGTACGACATAGCAAAAATAAGTACTTCATAACAAATTGTCAGTTTGATCCTGAAACAAAGGTAGTCTTACATGATTGAATTTATTCAATTTTAATTAAAAGGTAACTTTTTGAAAGACAATATTGAGAATAGGAACAAAACAAGGTATTTAAACTATTTTTAGTTTTAGTTGCTTTAGTATAACATTTATTAAATGTAATAAATGGAAATGCTATAAAATATAGAGTGATTTTAACCTTTTATGCAAAATAGTATCTTTTTAGGGAGAACAAACACTTGATGTTTTATAATGCTGTAGTTTCAAATTTAGTTATTACGTACAGGATAATAACCGATCATTCCATGCAATCTCGATAAAAATTGCAAGATTCCTTAAATCACATCTAAACACATTTAAACTTCTGTTACAATTCAAAAACATCATAACAGTTTTTTATAACTACGAACATGTCATACGGATCCAAAAAATGATTTAAATTGATCACTGAGTACTCGGCCTGCTAAAGAAAAAATGTTTGACGAAAAAATTTCACTAAAAGTTGTATTTTTGTGTAATAAAATCTCATTAAAAGATAACAAGTTCAGTAAATTTAAAGTCAACTGAATCTCGTGATAAAGTATTTTACCATAATAAAGGTCACATGAAAATTGACTAAGTTAAAATTTATTAAATTTAGTAAATAAATGCTGCGATACAGAAAATTAGTGAATTTAAACTTTAATGCACAGAGGCAAGGTTTCTTTTATAAATATTTAGTTTTGAATCTGCAATTTCTACGAGAATAGTCTTTTTTTACTTATTTTTGCCGAAAAAAATCCTATTATATTTTAACAAGTTCAACAAATTTATATTCAACTGAATCTTGTGAGAATTTATCAGATGCGTATTTGACGTGAGGCCGCCCTGGGCTTTTGAAACTGGCCGCCCCCCCCCCTTGAGGTGTTGAATTTCAAAGTTGTTAAAAAAAAAAAAACTTTTTTATTTACTTGACATAAAATGTATTTTCAAGGTAAACCGTGCAAATCCCGGCCACACAGCTAGTTAAACATGAAATTGGTTGGTTGTTAACAATCAGCCAATTGGTAAAAATTCGTCTTTTGGGAATTTCAACTTTTACTACTACAAATCTGCTCTTACATTATTATAAATCAACAACGAGGGAAACGAGAATATTTTGTTGGATCAATGTTAAGTCTATGGAACAGAATTCGTTTTAACGAGCAAGACCCGGTTTTAACGAACAATTTTTTTCTGTCTTGCAGTCTTTTTTTCTCATCTTTCTAGTCTTATTCCTGTCTTATCTTCTTTTCTTTTTTTTCCCCTGCGGTTCAATACTTTTGTATGAAAAATTCCACCAGCATTCCAGCGTTATTAAATAAAGAACAGTATTTAATTCAATTAACTGATGTAATTCTCGCTGCCGATCAGCCCTGCTGTCTAAAAAAAAAGGGTCTTTACTTTGCATAGAAAAAGTGCCGCCCCCCCCCCAATCGTGCCGCCCTGGGCTATAGCCCACTAAGCCCATACGTAAATACGGCACTGGAATTTATACTTTATCATGATGAAGTACTACGAAATATTATCAAATTGAGTTAAAATTAATTTTTAACTTTAAAAAAAATGCTAAATCATAACTTATTATTTTTTAAAAAATCCTACTATATTTTAAAAAGTAGTACAATAAATTTAAAGTCAACCGAATCTTGTGAGACAATATTTATCATAATAAAGCCCATGCAACTAAAAAATAATTACTTCTTTTGTCAATGGAGCTTTTTGCCGGAACAACAAACAGTATCAAATATCTAACATATTAAACCATTATGGCAAATGAGACTAAGATTTTAATTAAAATAACGCTGATAAATCATAATAGAAATAAATTGGACGAGCTATTTTACATACCTGTCGTAGCACAAAATGTCAACATACAGCACAAAAAAGATCAGCAAAGGAGTATGTAGATTTTAAAAATACACTAACACACTCTTTTGCTGCCCATTTTGTTATCGATGTTTCCATAGGAAGACGTTTGAAACAGCAGTTTATGCCTCGGCAATCAATAATGCATAATGGATGGACAGATAAATAAAATCTTCTTCTGATAGTAAGTGTTCAGAGCAAACCATAATATGCTTATTCTGCACAAAATGCACCCGACTGACTTTTCATTTGCCGTTGCTTCAAACGATGAATCTTGCAAAGGAAAGGCATGGAACGATCAAATTTCTACACTACAACTTGATTTTCGTTCCCTATTCTTACATCCGCATCAAACAACAATGCAATACATAAAATTATTTCTCTCAAACTAATAATATTGCTTGAAAACGACGAAAGAATACATTTAATCCTGAATTTTTGCGATAACGAACTTTCCGCCATCTCCAGCATTGAAAATAAACATACGGGCCACGTGATCAGCTATAACCTCAAACCCAAAGCGTGAATAGACGATGTGCCGCTTAAAACTTGCGAAGTGGGAATTTAAAAGGCACGGCCGATTCAGTGTGCCTTTAAAAAGTTTTGCTTCCTGTCCGTGCCGTTCATCTCGTTGTGCTTTGTATGTATCAACGGCACCTAACGCTTTGTGCCTCTGATATGTAAGTAATATAAGGCACAATTCTCTTGTGCCTTACATATAAGCGGCACACTTTTAAGAGTGTACTTTCCAGCGTACTACCATCACATCCCTTAAACCACTATCGACATATTCTTCGCTCTTCGGCATCCTTCTTTAAGCTTCATTTCTAAATTATTTCACACACACCATTGTAGCAATATACTCAACATCAAAACATTTTTTTCCAATAAAAAAGAAGACTGTTAAGGGAGTTTGATTTTTTTTTTTGAATGATCAAATGCATTTAATCCATAGATGTACAATATAACGATTCTGCGTACAATTTAGACAACATTATTAAATTCTACTTTTCAGAGACCAGACACAAACAACTCAACCACGCAAAATTTTGTAAGTTTATATAAACTCCACGTCTAAAATATCTAAGATTTAATTTGTGTTTTAGTGAAGAATTAAATGCGTTTAACTGATGCATCAGGTAATAAAGTTAAGACACTAATTACAGTACACGCTACATTTAGAGGAGATCATTGAAGTGTACTAACAGTTCTATACAAGATTTCCCTACTTAGTTAATCATACAATCAAGTTTCACCTATGTTGTTCATTCCTTTGCTTCCATTAGCTTTTTAAATGAATATCGTCAGTATCAGGGTTGCCAGATTTAAGAACTGTAAATACGGGACAGGCTCTTGGGGGGGGGGGGGGGGGAATTAAGAAATGAAGTCTAAAGGTTGAAATTTTGCATCCTTGACTTTGACATTAAACGTTTCTCACAAATACAAATGAAGAAAAAAATACTCAATGATCATATGAATAAAAACTTCATTTTTTACCATTCCATAGTTATTTTTCGTCATGAATATTGGTGGGGAAAGGTTTTCTACTATTTATTGTGAAAATTCGTATTTCCCTGTTGTTAACCCCTTTTTCCTGACGCAGGCCCGTCATTTCAAATTTTGCCGGTTGGTGGGGGGAGGTAAATTATACCAAATTTCAATGTAAATTATACCAAAAAAAGCAAAAGCCACGCCCACTTACATGTAAATACATTAATGTCCAAAACCAGGGAGGAGGCCATTGACGACCCGTCCTTTTGTCCCAAATTACGGGCCTGTCTTGGCGTTATAATAGTCGCTTCTACCGATGACTAATGTTTATGTACTTTTTCAAAAAGCTAGACGTGCCAATGGGGAAATTTGAACGTAAAATAATTTTAATGAGTCATTAACAAAAATTTTGATTACAATTGAGTAGACATAAAATTAAACCTTACTACTTGAACTCACTATAAGAAGTTAACCTGAAACAATTTAAAAAAAATCGGTATTTAATATCTTTTGGGGAAAAACTACAGTTTTGCCAATATTATAACATAATAATTATTCTTATATAACCTCGGGAAAAAAAATTTTAAATCATATTTGCTACTAGATTTTACTGCTGCAATAATTCTTTCTAAGTCTTTATGGTCTTCAGGATGCCATAAAACTCACTGTAATTTATATTTCTGTCGCTCATTGTAAAAATTATGCATCTTCATGTTTTTAAAACGCGTATTTGTTTGCTAAATGGAATAACATTTAGAAACATCCTTTAGTATAAAAACAAAGCGAAGCAAATTTCAAAAAAATGAAATTGATTGATTCAAAAAAAAAAAAATCTAGTCATTAATAGTAGCTGAACACACATATTTCTTTTATAATTAAAAAAAAAATGAGAAGGGCTTTTTATGGGTCATTCCTGCGAAAATGGTACAAATCATGTCCGAGACTTTAGAATTTTTTAAAATAAATTTTAATAACTACCTCCCATTAAGTGTATTTTTTATTGGTTCTTCGTTTATTTATGTGCTATCAAGTATCAATTGATTAGGTATAATCCATTTAGAAAGGACAAAAAAAAAGAGAAAAGGACGTGTCCCAACTTACAATTGCTAGAAATTTAAATGTAATTTAAAATTAAACTGAAATGTAACAACAAAATGAATTACACTGCACAAAAGATGTTTCTGACACTATTTCTGCAGTTTATTAAGCAAATGAAAAAAAAAAAAATGTCCCCAGAAAACACTATTATTTATCCATGTCCCTAGATTTTCTATGTTTCGAACTGTCCACTTTACAAGCCTTTTGGAAATAAAATAAACAATTGCATTCAATCTGATACATTTTTAAAAAAATATAGGTAGTGGTATAACTGCCGTGATTTGCTTGCTACATTGAATTATGTAGTCAACAACCAGGGTGAGCCTCATTCTTTTCTTATGGTAGTTAATTTGAACTGTTGGATGTCCATTCTGTTACAGTCAATTTCATGATGAAAAAAAATAAATTTTTTCTTGAAATTACAGACAGATTTACAGTTTTATGCTATTTGTTCCACTTTATGCTTGTTCTGTGATTCTAATTTTTCTTTGTGATTATAAAGATATTTTAAAGGCTTATTTGTACACTCTGTTATATGTTCACTCTGTTACACAAAGTGAATAAAATATTAAAATCCTTTCATAGATGAGTCATGTACTAGTTATTTACACTTCATTATACACAAATAAATGGAAACTCAATAAAAAAAAACATGATTAGTTGGTAGCAGGGGTGCCCATCCCCCCCCGAGCTCAATGGCGCAAATTCCCCCCCAAAATTGTTCACAACCCTTTTGTAATTTTTATCCCTCTTTTTTATTTTACTTATTTTTTAAAATATCATTTATTTATTTTTTAAATACTTATTTATTTTTTAAAATATTATTTATTTATTTTTTTAAATATTATTTATTTATATTTTTATACATTTTTATTTATTTTTTTAAAGTAAAAATATAATTTTTTTATGTATAATTTTAACTTTTTTAAAGTACTAATTATGCGCAGAATAGAATCGCTTTTTTTCCCTTCCAGATATTCCAAGCACACGCACACACACAAAATAAATAAATAAATGATAGCAAAGTAACAACTTAAATTCAAAAAATAAATTAATGAATAATTTACATTAAAAGAAATCAGTAAATAATTTAATTTAAAAAATAAATTAATAAATAATTTAATTTAAAAAACAAACTAATAAATAATTTAAATAAAGAAATAAATTAGTTTGAAAAAAGTCCCCCCCCCAAAAATTTTGACGGCGCAACTTGCGCCATAATCCCCCCCTGTGGGCACCCCTGGTTGGTAAAAATTATTTAAATTGATAATCTTAAGTAAAGAGTTTCAGACATGATTTGTACCATTTTCGCTGGAATGACCCTTAAGGCATAGTAAAATCATTTACAAAGGAGATGCACTACTTTTAAAATGAACGTATGTTGAATTGATTGTCACAATTTCTACTCTAAATGAATAGAACACTAACATTACTTCAGAACAGAAAAATATTATAATTCAGTCAATTTTCTTAGCACTCTACTTCACATTTTTTTGTTTTACTTCATTTGTTTCTGAAAATAATGTTCCGTTTTGTAAAATGCTGCTTATAGCCAGAATACGGGACTTTAACCGTCCCGTATCAAGGTTCCCCGGGACGCGGGACAATATTTCAAAAAACGGGACTGTCCCTTGAAATCTGGGACGTCTGGCAACCCTGGTCAGTATGCAAGTTAATCATCTCAAGTCTTGAAAATGAACATTCACGGAAAGGTGATTTTAATGATTGTATTTTTGCGGACTAAGTCAGTAAATAATTATATTCTGTATTTAAATAATAATACAATACTTTTGTTTATTTTTTTAAAAAAATCACAGAGAGACAGAGAATTGTTTCAATTTAGACTTTTTCATTATTTGTCCGAATGATGTTTATTTGATCGCATTTTAAGCACCTAGAACCAACGAGGTATCTAGAACCAAAATTTAAATTTAGGAATAACTAGTACATTGGTATGGAAAAAACTCTCTTTTTTGGGGGGGCAAAACATGCTACATTCGAGTCCCGTCAACACGAAATTCCCAGGCCCAAAAAAACCTTTCCTTCAAAACGGTTTCCAAACAAGTATTTCATGTAGAGTGATATTTAATATCGTCGGCACCATGCTAAAATAACGAATGTGAAAAATCGCGTTTTTCAAGTTCGATGGTTTCCCGTAGTACTAAAAAAGGGCTACCTACTGGTAAAAGGATGAATCTGTTAGATGGTCGTAAGCCAATGTCATTTTTACGAATTCACAGCTTTACTCGATTAAGTTATGCTATATTTACGAATATGATATTCAACGGGTTTCCACAGTTAAACAAATAAAAAAATTATATTTTTAAATATTTATTGCCTTATCTTGTGTTCAATAAAAGTTTTTCTTAGTAAAACAAAACTTTTTTTTTTTAATCTTTTCATGCATTATTATTCATTTTTATAGCAATTTTGTATCCTAGATGTAAGGTATCGAAAATGAATGCCATGAAACTTCATTGCAAACTATCGAATATTCTCTAAAATTTCATATTCGATACTTTACCTTCAATTCAGGGACTTTCGACTAAAAATGTCCATTTTGGTAAAGTAACGAATGTTTTTAAACAATTATTACTGCTAATTTTACAAATAATTAACATTTAAATGATACTTTCGAACGATAGTTTTACACTTAAAGATATTTATAAAAATTAAAAAATTGAAAATAACCAAACGTGTCAGGTGGGAAAAAATTATATTCAGTGTTTTGGCTCTCTTAAAAAGTGCCAATTTTCACATTCGTAATTTTAGCATGGTGCCGACGATATGAAATAATATTTCACGTTAGCCCAGTGGCTCAGTGGAAGCGCTTCTCGCTTCCTTGACGCAGAAAAGGGTAAGAATCTCCGGTTGAGCGTGGTTGAGTCAGCCTCTCAACTCTTCAGTGGATAGTTAAAATAAGCATCAAGCATGCTTGTGAACTAAACACTCGGCGATCCAGCTTGCGGCTGCATTCCTAACCGGAGCATCAACCTTGGCACCTTATAGCCCTCGGTCACGAAAATTTAGATGGATGCAGTAGGTTTTGGCCAGCACGGGCTGTTGTGCCACAGATTTTAATTTACTTCACGTTAAACGATTTTACATGAATGAAGTTCGACTATAATAGTGTCCCATCCCTGATAGGTATTCTACGCAGCATGGTTTAGAATCATTTTTCATGAAAAAAGCCTCCATTTGCTCCTTACTGCCACATTTCTTCTTCAGTCTTTCACTGAATAAGCATTTTTCAAACGGCAGATATGTTTTACTTGTAAAAACCAACCATAGCCTGTATTTGATATATCTAATTGCAGCATGTCTGATCTCTGCTAAAAACATAATCTACATTCTCTTACCAGAATTCTCGCAGGGAAATGATTTCAGCTGATTTAGAATCTGTCTTACTACAGATTGATTTAATCCGAAGAAAAATGGACTCCTATTAGCAATTCCTTCGCATCAGTTGACTGAAATTCTTTTCAGTTACGGTTCACTGAAATTCCATTTCAGTACGCTTCCACTTCAGGTGTTTAATACTAGAATCATTACTTAACGCACAGCGTCACTAGTATGCTGAACGTCGGAATGAAGGTTTCTTATTGCCACGACAAACAACGGATCGAATGGTCGTGACTGCACATAGATGAAGAGTGATTCACAGAAATACTTTACTTCCGAAGTATAAAGCGAGAACTCTTCAGAAATTTCAATGATAATTTTTTGCTCACCAAAGTAATTTTCTAAACTACAATTCATAGGAAGTCCGTAACTATAGACTGGTGAAGAGTGACTCACACAAATAATGAAAAGCAAGAAAACTTGAATTAGAAAGGTTTTCAGTCAAAAATTCCGGCTGAAATCAGAAAAAAAACGCTTTGAGGAAACTAGAATAGTCTCGTTCTCTGAAAGAAATTAACTTTGATGATTTAGTTTTTTATAAAAAAATCTCACTAATGAAACGTTTTTGTCTGCTCAGATGTAAAAATAAAGATACGTCTGAATTCGCAAAAATGGGGAAAATGTGAAAGGTTGTTTCATATAAAGCAAAATCAATAAGAACGTAAGAGAAGTTTAAAATCAACCCATTTAACCCTTTTTGTCCCAAATTAATTTAGCAATGAATTTTTATACATATTTTTAGTTTTTTTAGTTGAAAATACATCAAACGATGTATATACCGAGTATAAAAATTTTGAATATCAGTATAGGGTACTAAGAAAACTGTTTCCCATCGCAGGTACCATCTGTCGGCTTCTAAGCAAAGTACAATTAGTGGTATTTAAAAGCTTCAGCATGATTCCAGCCATTAAGAATTCATAATACTAAATGAACTGTAAGCTGGAATTTTGAGTCTCGTCGGGGCTTAAAGAGCTAATAAATAACAATAATATAAGTTTTAAAAACAAGGTATGGAAGTGTGTGTCGATTGATATTTGTGCTCATATGAGTTTTTACCTATTCCCTACCCACTAATAGCTTTTTGAGGAAATTATCCGAATTAAAACCTTTTCTACTTGAAAAATGTGTGCTCCTTCTTTTTTTTTGAATTATTCTCTGTTCAAATTTCAACAGTTCAAATATTAACATTAACTTTAAGGCTAGCATTTATAATCCTTTATAAATATAGGCGAATTCAATTTGAACAAACTTTATAATAACATATAAAAAAAGTTTTTTAAATCTAAAGAAAATAGGCTATTATTGTGAGCTTGATTCGCACTAAAAAGTATGAAATAAAATAAATATGTGATTTCTAGATGACAACAATCAAAAATTTCAGTCGATCTAATTATATCTTTATATGCTGATCAATTCTAAAACGCAATAAAATTTAAATTAAAAAATTGATACAAAAAATTGGCGGAATAATGAAAGATATAATTAGATCAACTGAAATGTTTGACTGTTGTCATCTAGAAATCATATAGTTATTTTGTTTTATACTTTTTAGTTCGAATCAAGCTCACAGAAATAGTCTTTAGATTTAAAAATTATTTTTATATTTTATGTTAAAGTTTTTTCGTTTAAAAATCTATTTGATGTGATCTTATGAAACATCTGTGATATATTTAATTGTTATAGGTCCAAACAAACACACATTCCACGAAAAAGCTGCCGTTTTGTCCCGCACGTGACGCTCATATATTTCATTAACAAGTAGTAATTTTAAAAGATAACTGACAAAGTTTTTTGCTAAAGAAATCCCACACCGGTTTGTATTTTCTTCAACAACAAAATTTTGTTCATTGCCGTTTAAAATCACTACTTGTTAATGACTTACGTAAGCGTCATGTGCGGGACAAGATGGAGGCTTTTTCGTGGAATGGCCCTATACTTTCTTGTTATAAAAGAAATCGGTTTTCATTGCCATTTTAGTAGGACATTTAATTGAATCGATTATTTCGAAAAGGGAATATCTCTAAAATTTAAAATTTTTCAGGGGAGCAAAAACACTAATTTATAAAAAACGAAGAAGCTTAAAAGGGCTAATCTTTTTTTATTTCTATTTTATGCCTACCAAGTAATAATAATATAAACAAATGATTATTTCTGTAAGTCATTTCCATATAAAAATTATTTAATAAATATTTTCGAGATGTTTCCTTTTCGAATTAAACGTATTTTTTAGGTTTAAAAAGATGTTAAATAACTTTACAAACTTGAGTTTATTTAATCGGAAATGTCAGAAACGTTACAGAAATGAAAAATAAGCATATTAATTAAGTATTATTAACAACAAAAGTTATTTTTTATAAAAAATTCTGAACACACACATTAAAATTAGAACTTTAAAAGTCTTGATCAGTATTTTCAGTACTTGTAGGCCATAAAAATGAATTTTCATAAAAGGGTATAAACTCAGCAGGTATATACTGAATTACTTTCTTGATATCATCAATTTTTTTGGCATTAATTGGTACTTTTGTCGAGTAGGCAGGAAAATCGGGGGAGTTTGGTAAACGAGGAAAGTTTGTTAAATGCTTCACTAAGTGAAATTCCTCTTCATTTATGTCATTATCGATATACTGGCGTACCTTGACAGTCCCAGGATGGGTCGACTCGTAAATGAACTGACTATAACTGCTAACGGCAAACGAAACCTTTTGATCTTTTGGAATTCGCTTTCCGAAACTTCTTTTAGAGAGCACAGTTTTTTTGTAAAATTCTGGCCACCATTTTTTAAAATTTACAATTTCAGAGGTTGTGACGTTGTGGATAATAAATTTGTTGGTATTAGACGAGAATTTTATTAACTCTGTATATTTCTCCGGAACGTAAATCCTATCTTCCCGTCTGATTTTGCGCTTAACTGTACCAAAATCACGGTCACAATCAGTAAACGAATGTCCACGTAAAGGAAAATAATGAAATATTATTTCAAAACGTTTACATCCAGCAAGTGTCAAAAAAAATCGAACGACAGTATTATTTCTATTTTGCCCCGGACAACCATCTGAAAAAATATGTAGTTCCTTAACTTCATCTGGAATATTGTTGTCGATGTAGTGTTTCAAAAACGAACATACTTCATTTGGCCCTTTATGTGCTTCACCCTCATGATATGAGTAAAACGTGGCTTTCCCTGACTTATGATTATAAATACAAAATTCAAATAACCACAGCTGTCTGTAATAAAAGATTTCTTGAACTGGTATGTGTGGCAGTGGCAAATTTTGCATGAAGTCAAAAGATAATGCGATAACAGTATCATCATTTTTACAGAGCTCAGTAATTTCCTTAGTCTTTCTATAAAATTTCTTTGCCCTTCGTTTATGCAATGCTAATTCAGCAACTGCTACACGTTTGGCATTGTCGTTTAAATGTGGATTTTGTATTCGTGTGGTCAATTCTTCACATTTAGAGCAAACGTCAATTTGGGGTCTTCCAAATCCAAAATCAAAATTTTCTTTAAAATATGAATAAAAAAAGCTATATTTAACTTTATGCTTCAAATCTGGGTGTTTGCTAGCAAACATCTGGTGTAAAATTTTTATATTGAGTGACGCTGACAAATATTTTTTTTAAATTTTATCAGAGTAATGTTTCTCGGTAACAGGCAGTGAATCAATAAAATCATGAATAATCGTGCAAATTTCTCCAGATATAACATTACTTCTGGAACCAAGAGACAAACCTCTTTGATCCCGAGGGCTGGTATCAGAAGATTTCAGTTTGCACAATCTCCACACGCGCTTTAAAGTAATTCCGTATAGATTAAGAAAGGCAATCTTACATACATCATAATCTTTACCATGAATAGAAATTTTATACTTAAATGAAAAGCTTTTAGGCCTTATCGGATCGTTGCTTCTTTTAGTGGTATCTTTAACTAACTCACATACAATAAGACCTTGCAAAAATATATCCTGTTCATTCTTTGTCTCAAAGCTATTAATCTTTTTAATCATCTGCTCCTTTTCTTCATCAGAAAACTGCTCAGAACAATTTTTTGAACACCTATAGAAAAATAAAACTAGTACTTAGCTGCACTTTTTATTTATCAGAATAATTTTGGAGGAGTTTACTTACCGGCAATCAGGCCCAGTTTTCCGTTCGGAAATATATTTGCCACAGTAATTTTTATGGGAAATTCCTTTTATTTTGGCTTTCTTTATAACATTTTGCTTGTATAAACCTTCGTTCCTGATGCCTCTTTTTCTTCCTTTATTAGCAGGAGTCTCACTATCGCTAGTATCACTCATTTTAAACTTGATATTCCTTTATTTATTTATTTTGTATAAAATTGAGAACTACTTCAAAGCACATTCAGCTATCAAATGATGAAATGTAAAACAGTATTGCATCATCTTTTTTAACACAGACAAGAAAAGAAACTACAGTTTGCTTTTTTTGGCCCTTAAGCGCTGTCGGGCGTCGTTTAGTTCGAAAAGGTAATAGCTCAGAGAGATGTTACTTTTTCAAAATAAATGATATTTTCAGATTTTTTTATCTCAATGATAGAACTGCAGAGATGTTCCATTTTCACAAGAATAACGTGTTTATACGTTAATAACAGAATGCCATTAAAAAATTGATTTTGAAAAAAAACCGAGATGTTACCTTTTCGAAATAATCGATTCAATTAAACTCTCATATTAAAAGCAACAAAGCAACAAACTTTAACACTTCGAAAATATCCACAAATACATGTTTCCTGAGGTTCAGACTTGATACTAATGCATTAAATTTATTAACAAAGCTTTAGTTTTATAATTACTACACTGTAAACAATTTTGTGTAACCTTACTCCATAAATAGAGTGCTAGCAGTGCTGTCTCCACTGCTATAGAGTAACGTAACAGATATATCTGGTGTAAGGTTACACCATGGTACTGTAACTATAGTGTAACGTTTTCTGTGTATGTAAGGTTATGACAGAATTTTCGGTCAAAAGATAGAAAAAGAGCATTCATCAGGCTGGGCTTTCTCGCTACCAATCAATGTTGCACAACTTTCAAACTTATTTTAATTACATACGACAGGATCGAACCTCGAACCACCAACTTACCGCCTGCTGAGAAATGTAAGCACTTTGACCACAGTACCAGTGAAGGCACATCTTCGTTATGTTCATAAGACACCAAGAGCTCTGCGTCGATGAAAACAGAACTGTCGTACATTTCGTCGGGCTGAATTTAACAAGGTGTCCGGAAGCAAAGTGCGAAAATTTTGACATAGGAAGTAAGAAAATAAATAGTTTTAATAATAATAATAATAATAAAGAACTTTTAACATATAATACATGTGAATTAAAACAATGTTTCATATAATAATTTCATGACTAACTTGGAACTGTTTTAAAAATTTCAATGTTAGCGTGAACGTGAGAAATTTAGAACATTTATGTCAAAACCAATAACATTCGAAATAGTTTGTTTTCACTACAATGGCAATTTCAACAATGCAAAGAACAACAATTAGTTTAGTATATTTGCCCTCCCATCCCTCTTTTTTTTTTTGGAAATTAAATTCTTTAAGAAAAAGGTAAAACAAGTCTAATGACAAAAACATAAATTACAAGAAAATTCGAATTTAACTTGCGGGCAATTCCATCGTTACAGACGTAACAATCGCAGACTTTGAACACAAATAATTCTGGTTTGGGCTGATGAAACTCTTCAATTTTTTTTCCTGTGGTGTAACTTGATGATGTTTATGCTACATTAAATTTGCGTGCAGATTGCTTAATTACAAAAAAATACAGAAATTAAAAACTGCCTGTTACAGACGTAATTCACAAAACAGCAAAAACTCGACTATGTCATACAACTTACAATATTCCTCTGAATTATACGGAAATTTTGAACTTTTTTTTTTAAATACGTGTTCTAGAGACTTCAAGCTTTCTAAAACCATAAAGATTGTGTGGATTTTGACTGCCGAATTTGTGAAAAAAATTCATAAACTTGTTACGGACGAAACAAAGTGGTGTTACAGACGTAACATATCTGATTTAAAAGTAGAAAACAGTATTTTAAAGCAGGAATAAACAAAGATTTTTGTGCTAAAACAATACAGTAGCATTATTAACACATTATTTGAATATTTTAAGTTATACTGCAACAGTTTTAGAAAATTTGGGTAAGTCTGGGGGAGTTGAGAGCATATGCCGATATGTCAATATGTAACAATAAATTAATGCATCTTAAGACAATTATTTCCAAGAAAGATTGACACAAGAAAAGTTTAGAAGGGCCTTCACACAAATTTATTTATTTGTATTCTTAAAATTAATGCATAATGGGGCTGCTTCATAAAAAAATCGGGAAAAGTAAATTACTTCCTGGAATCAGTGGTTGGTCTTAGGAGAACTTAAAAATTTGAAAATGTTGGATAATATAGCAGAATACTAGTACCAAACTAAAATTTAACCTTCTTGGTGACAGTTGGTCAATTTTGATAATTTTTTTGAATGAAAAAATGTGTCCTATTTCGTCTGACGTTCTCGAAATTCGAACGGCATTTTCGTATTCTGTTCTGTCGGCTTTTGGCAAATTCGCGATGTTAGCCCACCGTTCTTCCAATTTTGGCGTCAGCTTTAAGACATTTTCCTGGGGCATATACATAATTTTAACTTTTTCTGCAATGGAATTTGCACACTGAAAAAAGGAAAGAGCGTCGTTGACAAATGCTGTTCTAGATCTTTACTCTCTGCCAAACCTGGTGCTTGACCATACCCCCAACTCCATCCACAGCTCCCTTTCCATGTGACGTAGCGAAAAAATGCCAGTTGAGGTATAAATTATAATCAGTTATACCATATGTGTATTTTATTAATCTTAAGAAATAAATTTCAATTACATTCCGACATAATTAAAAATTTCAAAATCAGAATACCAGAAACTTTAGTACTCGTGCCTTATTATGCTATATACATGTATTTCTCATCCTGTGCTTTTTACCTATTTAATTGGAAATTTACTTTTGCTACGGACGTAATATAGAGCCATTTGTTATGTCCGAAATGTTACGTCTGTAACAGCATTAATTTAAAAACTAAATCAGTTGCAATATTTTTAACTATGGTGGGCAATTACTCTAAGAATTTGCCAAAAGGACCATTAAGGGTTTTTTTTAATTTTGATTTTTTAGGACGTAATGACAACTTTTGCTTCTTTTTTGTTACAGATGTAACATCAAACTTCTTTTTTTCAAACTTCAATTACACCATTTAGATCAATTCAAAAGAAATTAATGAATGCATATTATTATAGTACCGTCTTAGTAGTTAAAATTGTGCTACAAGTAGTTATTTTTGTTTTTATTTTTCGATGAGAAATATGCATTTGAAAATGTGTCCTTTTTTCTGATTTTTACAAGTTCGTGAATATCGTACTTCCAACTAAGAAAACAAGTATTATTCTAACTCTCACCAAAAAACCAATGCAGGATTCTTAAAATGTACATCTTAAGCTTTAAAATGATGTATAACATAGCAACATAACTTCAATATGAATTTTTGACCAATTGGTTTCACTTTTCATGGAATGGCCCTTGCGCAAAAATAAATACTTTAAAAGCTGTTAAATTATGTTTCTTTATAATGACCACAAGTTGTAAGTCAATTAGCTTTTTTTATTTTTAATGTGGTTTATCAAAAATAAAAAAATATTCATATGTTGTATTTTCAGTTTACATAAGCAAGTTGCACTATTTGACTTTGTAAACATAGTTGGTATCATTAGCGAAATGGTTGAAGCTTTCTTTTCTTTTCTTTTTTCTTTAATTTCATTTTTAATTCAGTTTGACTTTGCCGGTATATTTTGCTGTTAATCAAAAGTTTTCTAAATCTTTTATTTTGAGTTCCGCAATATTTTATGGTCAATTTTCGCAGCATTTAAGAGCTGAAATACTACTTTTAAACATTACAATTTTTATCTCTAAAATCTTAATGTTTCGACTACGATGGGACAATTAACAGTTGAGGGCATGAATTTGGCATCGTTTTTACAATACATCGTTTTTACAATAGCTAATAGTTTTTTCATACTTAAAAAAAATTATTATTATTATTCTTGTTTTGCTTTGATGTAATTATTTAATTTTACCAGTGAAAAATGGTAGAAAAAGAGCGTGAAAACTTCTTAGAGCAATTGTAATTACCAAAATATTATTTTATTATATGCATTTTCTGAACTCTGCTAAAAATGTCAAAGTATGTAAGTACCATAGTGTTAAATATGCAAGCTATAAAATATACCTCCTTATGCTGTACAAACTCGAAAATATATTGCGTAAACTTGTTTCTTGGATAAATACAGCTCATTTTCAACGTGAGAAGAAAACGGTCATAAAAGTGCCTTTTTTTATCCAGTTTATTTTTGATTTGTTTTTAGCTTAAAATTAAAAAAAAAAAAAAAAAGAAAAACAATAATTTTTAAGGAAACACCAACATTCAGGATTACTATGACTTAATGTTAGTTTTCCAGCAAGTAAGGAAAATTTTTAAAAATATATTTTTAACATTTATAAATGAATTGTATTAAATATCTTGGTGATGTTACCAAACGAGTAAAATGAGAAGAAAAATGTTTTGCAAAAAATTTAATGGCAAAAGAAATGAATTAGTTTTACTCTCATTGGCGTGTTACTGCGTTAACACGCCGAAAGCTAGGAATCACGGGAGCAAGAAATAAAGGGCAGAAACTCAACCCGTGAGTTTGACAGAAGCGAGCGGGAAGGTGAAGAGAGGCCAAGATTCAATTATAGCTACATCGTTTGAGAATGTAACAAACAGTGAAGCAGCAAGATAAGAGATAGCAAGAAATAAATATATGAATTAGCATAAAAGTTAACGCAGTTCGGACCAGATAAAATTTTAAAAAGGTAAGCTTTATCGCCAAATTAGCTTTTACACATCAGAAACATTGACGCATAATTGCAGCAATTATTAAACATTTCCACTTAGCTTTCATAAATGAACCTATTTTTCTAGATCCTACACTGAACAAGTAACGACTAATCTGGCCTAAGTAAACAACTCATAAACTAATGCCTCACCATTTGTTAAAAGCTTATGAGATTAAGATATTAAGAAGATATATGTTTTACCAGAAACAAAATTTTCGTATTTACTTCTGATAAGAGACAATGAAAAAAGTATAAACATATTATTATCTAAACTCTTGCACTAGGAATAACCTATTTCTTCACATCCGCTACGTAAGTAAAGCAAAAAATTGTTTCTAAATTTAGAAAAATAGGCAGCCACACCAATCCATAATGTCCCCATGGGTTTAAAATGCAACGAACAAAAGATTAATAGGGAAATTGGCCGTAAAAGTTTTTTTAACGTTCCCTAGCGTTTATATTTGCCAAAATAGAGAGGCTCGTTCTGCGTTTCAAGTTTCATTCGCCTGCTATACCTAAAACAAAATGCTCGAAATATATACGTCTATATAAACCCCGGATTAACGATAAGTCAGTCGTAACTGGATATTTTGAGCGTTCGCCATTGAGAATGGCAACTAAATACAGCGCTTAGTAGAGGTCGTGTCATGTTGATCTATGCTTACTGAGCTCGACTTTCCACGAAAAGTGGTGTGCGATTTTTTATTGCGTTTTTTTCTTATCTGCACTTCAAAATGGCGTCGTGTGACCTGTTCTTCATTTTCGACACTTTTCAACTTAGTTTTGAGGAGAAAAACGCTAAAGTTTCGTTTTAGCTTAATTCATTTCACGACGATGATTTACGTGTTTGTTTTTGTTTATTTTCCTTTTGCATGCTGCGTATGTGAGACACAATTAAAAGAAAATGAATAATCGAAATCAAATTCTGGAAAGCCCTTGCGATTTTATATTCTTAATCGTGACAGCTATTGCTTGTCAAAAGACCAAGTTTACCACCTATATCTCATTACCTACAGAAAATTCTTGAATTTGGAAATTGAAACTTCTAAATGCGAAACAGCAAGGAGAAAAACTACAGACAATTGTAATGAATAATTAATTTCATTAAAGTACTGTTCTTTTATTTCGGTAGTTTCACTTACTGCTTGATGAACTGGATTCAAAGAATTAATTGAGTTAAAACATTTTTTGTGTGAAATGATGAAGAAATCCTTCCCCGATGTAAAAATGTTCTTTTTTATTTCCTTTCATAAAACGCAGAAAGTAACTGAACTCCTTTCTACTGATATATAATACAAAATTTTGTTGCTTGAGGAGTTGACTTGTGCTTTGAAAATAAAACAAATTCATGCAGTACTTAATGTATTAATTGTAATTTTGATTGCATCATTTTCTCACTCTTTTCGATATATATCTCCTTTCAATATATATATATATATATATATATATATATATATATATATATATATATATATATATATATATATATATATATATATATATATATATATATATATATATATATATATATATATATATATATTTCCTTGGTTCAAAAAAAGTAAACCAGGTTTTGAGGAAGCTTAATATTCTGTAACAAACAGAACAGAAAGAGAGAGTTCGTCGCCGTGAAGTTCCCCGAAACCCTAAGAAGTTCAAAGCATTTTATGAGGAGTTAGTTTAACTTATCTTTCGTCAGTGTGCAACTTACCAGCCTACAAAACAAATGTTGACTACACTAACGGACAGGGAAAACACTTTCTTTCTTTCTTTTTTTTTTTTTTTGTAGGGAAGGGATTTTCTTCTCAGGCACTACAGCTTGTTGCAGTCAGACCCTATCAGTTTTCGTCATCTACTCCCATGCATGAGGTTTCTTCAACCTCCCTCGTGAATGATTTTTATGTTTCTTTCAACACTATCGGGCTATTTACTTGCTTATCTTCGTTTTGCAACTGTATGGTGTTAGTGAACGTGAGCTTTTTAATGAACTTGTGTCATCGCGTTTTAATACTTGTCCCACCCAGTCATCACATCTAAAGTATTCAAAAGTTTTTCTCAAAATTGAGTTGCTTCTTTTTCTGAAAAATGCCATATTTATATATATGAAAAAAAAGGGGGGGGGGAGGCACACTTGGGCATTTTTTAATTTATTTTTTTTTTTATTTCTTCATTTCTTGAAAAAGATAATCAATGTTTCAAAGAAAAAATGTACACATGTGTAAATTGTGTTTTCGTTATTTTATGAAAATTTTCAAGATTTTTTAATGAAATATTTCTTTACTTTATGGCACTTTTGAGAAATGTCGTCAATTATTCACTTGTGCCCCCAATAGAACCCCACACATGCCACCACATATGAACAAAAATTTTGGAAGAAGTAGACAATCATCATATTTCAAACAAAAAGCTCTTTAATTTAAAGCAGATACTCAAATACCAACTACATTGAAAAAAAAAACATACGTTATGTGAATTTACATTGTTCGATATTGTGTCATTAAGTTTTCTTTCTTCTTTTTTCATATGACCCTGCCGACATTAAACTGTCCAGTTCGTTAGCATATTCTGATCAGCAGTTTGTTGAAAAATAATTTTATAAAGAAATTTCAATGCACATTATATACTACTTCGCTCGATATACAATAGAAAAAATTTAAAGACTATACAGTATAAGGACTACTTATTACATGAAGATTATCCTTATTACTCACTGCTCTTAAATTTTACATAGAGTATGATACTGTATTTAAAAAATAGTTTTCATCTTAAGTTTTTAATTAAATTTAAATAGTTTGTGTCTTTTTATTTTCTGTAACTATTATGAAACACGAAGTTGCTGACCAACTATTCAGTTAAAAAAATCTTTAAAACTAAATTAAAATTAATAAGTTGACTATAGAAAAATAATAGTTTTAAATGTTTACACATTGATGTGGAGTAAAAACACTTGAAAAAAATGTATCAACTTAGTAGCCTTTATGTGGAAAATTTTCCAATATCTCTCAGATTTGAACTTCTTTTGACGTACTCTTGGACTGACAGTTTGTCTCATAAATTTCATTGAAACCGTAAGATTTATGAAGTTTTAAAGCAGATCTATTCTGGTTTTCACTGCTAACAAATCCAGAGCACTCCACTCTTCGTTTTCTGGGTAAAAAGTTCTGCCACCCTCTTATCCTTTGTATTTAAATATTTTGGTTAATTGTCAAGAATATCGTAATATGGATTTTTAGTTGCAAGTTTGAGTAGTTAAGTTCTAGATGCTGTCATTGGACACGGATATCTGAAAATGTGATTTTCCTCAAGATCATCATTATCTGAAATTGATGTCATAACTGGTGGCTCAATAAGTCTTCTAAATTCCGGTCAAATAAATACATATAGTTGACTGTGTTGAAATTTATTATTGGAAGCTTAAATTTTCGAGCACTTATCGAGTTCAATTATTTTTCTGTGCAGTTAATTCTTCTGTAAACTATTTGGAAGAGCTACTCTTTCTAACGCTTTCAATTGTCGATCAGTGTAGACAATAGAATATTTTCTACATGGCTAAAATGCGCTTTTCTATGCAATGTTTAACCTACTATGCTCTTCAGTTCTTAAAAAAGAAACTAATATTTTTTTTATCATGTTGTGCGAAATCACTGCCTAAGTTGAACCTAAAACTTAAAAACTTGCATCTGCATTCAGAGACTTTTTTTCCCTAAATACAAATAAATAAATAAATAAAAACGTCCGAGTCACCCAATGCATGCTTTATAATCTTATATCGGTCAGTGTTAATGCTTTTCAAAACACACTATAGGTTTTGAAGAGCAAAATTGAGTGAAATATCATCTTCAAATACCTCTTAAGAGATTTTATTGAAAACGTACCGCCTAAATCAGTATTAGACGTCATGTATTAATAGTTCAAGAGTTATGGAGCTTTACAGTCAATCAACATGCTTCATATAGCCTAAAGCTGAAGCAGTGTTAGAAATAGGAACAGAGTCTGTGTGACCCAAGATGCTACTCGTTTAACGAGAGATTTGAGATAAAGAGATTTTTCGAATAAAACAGGTAAGGAAAATTGATGCTGGATCATCACAGCAGATGTTCCCGCAGAAATATTTTTTAGACAGTTCTAAAGAGCTAAAATTATTTTCTGATCACACTCCAACTTTAAGCACGCACATAAGATTAGCCCTAATTGCTGCACTGCAAAAAAATGAACTGTTGTTTTTACAGTATAATACTGGTAGCCGAGTTTCCTATTTAAAACTGTATAATGCACAGTAATAAACTGTAAAACTAACAATTTTAGTTTCTTACTGTCAAGTTAGAAATTGTACAGTTTTTTGCCGTAAAATTTAGCTCTATTATACTGTAAAAGCAACAGTATAATACTGGCAGCAGAGGTTCTAGTTTAAAGCTGTAAAATGCGCGGTAATAAACTGTAAAATTAGCAAATTTTTACAGTTTATTACTATAAAATTAGTTGCATTATACTGTAAAAACAACATTCATTTTTCACAGTGTTGTTGGAAAAAGGGAATACTTCAAGAAATAAGATGCTATAGAACGTTTTTCACAAAAATTTAATGTAAGAAAATAAAAATGAATTTAAAAACTGCAACAGTTAAGATTTTAACACTACATTGAACGAGAAAGCAATAACTATTTTCAAAATGACAAATTTTCGAAGGCAAATTAACAAAAAATCTGCAAGTGAACGTTTTTCGCTTTAAGCCAGAAAAATAACACTTCAGATAACTTGGACTTTTTGTAATTTTTCAACTACTCTAATGCTAAGAGAGGGACAAAAAGGTGAGATTATAAAAATAGTTTGCGTTACACTCAATTATATTTTTATTTATTTTCACATTCATTGAGATTCTAAGTAGAATATCTGAATGTGCCTTAATGCACTTCCTTTAGGCACAGTGGGAAACAGCAGCAATTTTCTGTGTTTGAAAGGTAATATACCTGTTGCTCTGGTTTCAGACAATCGTCCCTAAAACACTAATTCTTCCAATGAAAAATCATTGGGACATCAACTTTAGTACATTGAAAACTAAAAGCAACTCTTGACTTCTTACTAATAGTAGGGGTAATAATACTGCTAATAAAAAGCTCCAGTTACATCTACTTTTTTTTGTGGCTCAAAGACTCCGTCCGTCCTTGCAAATGCAGTGCTGCTTAATTACGCTCAACAGTCTTCCCCCAGATAGATCTGGTCCCTCCTTTGCAGACCACATTTCACCCGAACTCCCCCATCTCCAGAATGCCTGACATACCGAGCACAATCAGTCAGTTACAGTCTAACGCGCCCCACATCGCGAACCAGGCACCGCAATAAGTCATTCCTGGAATACGTGAAACGCATTTGACTGCAGTCCCGTAGAAAAAGATCTGTCATCTTAACGACTGCGAAAAGGAATATTTGAGGCATGCGGAATTTTTGACTCCATTTCGATAGGGATGGAATAACTGAGATAATGGTCGGCGAGAGATCGGAAGAGTTTTCTTTTTCCTCCATTCGTTGCTCTGTTCCATCGGGACTGCACTCGCGAACGTTCACATTCTTGGTGTTATCCAAAAACGACTTTTCATATGAACGTCTCTTGGGCTTTTTTTTTTTTTTTTCAGTGATGTTATTCGCCCCTGCTTTGGCCAAATTATTGCTTTAAACTCTATATATTTTGTATCATACTCGAAAAAAGAAGCTCAAGTTGCAGGTATTTCAAAACCTGTCCTGAACATGAACTTATTGAATTAGAAACCAAAGGATTGCTATGGTCGATTTGATACTAGTCTTACTTGCAGTCAACCGTAGTTTTAAATTGGTATAAAACATTATTATTTTTTTAAATCAAGTTGAAAAAATAGTTTAACCAAGGAGGGCCCTGTCGAACTCGATTGCAAATAATACAATCTTTTGTACATATACACCGACCGTCGTAAACTTATTGGTGCTGTTGACAATTTCAGACGCGTACATTATCGTTTCCGAAATCGTAAATGATATCCATGAAAATTATTTCTGATAGTGCTGCTTCTACCACTTCACCAATGTGCCAGTGGTATCATTCAAAGCGTTCTGGGGGAGCACTGTCTTTTTACTGTTGCAAAAAAATATCAGTTGAGTGGTTAGTGGTACATATCATCTCTGTCTTACTACAGTGCTAATAAGACCTTCCCAACTAGTTCCGAGGCTTGTAATAGGCTTCTTCTGACTACGCTCTTGAATTTTTGGGGCTCTTCAAACAAGATTTTTTTAGCCTTCCCCCGCCCCTTTGCTTGTTTTGAACTTTAGTAGAGCATACAATATCCTGGAATTAATATACTTCTGCTCGTACATTGGATATTTGCAACAACACAATTAAAAAAGAAAAAAAAAACTTTTCAAAAAGGCATCAACCTGCGCACACTTGTTGTAAAAGTATTCAAAAAAGACTTTATGGCCAGTTTATGATAAATGAACATATTGTTACCTTCAGGGTCACAAAATTAAATAAATGAAACTCATATAAATTATGCTACCAACTAATTTTATATAGGTACTCTACGGGTAATACCTACACAAAACATATCAAAACGAAAATATAATTTTCAATAACATTTACTGTCTAAATTTTATTGAAAATTATATTTTCGTCATTACCTCTGTAACTTGCATATCGTTTGAATGAGACTTAATATCCATTTGCAACGTAATTGATATTTTGATTATAGATCAACTTTAGTCGTAAATATACGCGATATCTGAAGAATATTAATGCCATTGTATAAAATATACTTCTCTCAAAAATAATTTTTCATGCCAGCTTCGGAAAGACTATAAAAAATTCCTCAAATGTGTGAGCAAAAGAGAAAATCTTCTTCATCTAACGCGTAGCCATCAATAAAAAATCTTTTGCAAGAATTTCGGTAAAGAGAAATACAAAAACTTCAACTCTACTGTCAAAACAACAAAGTACCGCTGTTTTCTTACATTTTTTTTTTTATCATGTCAAGATAAAAGTTTTATAAAATTATTTTCAACGCGATGGCTCTTGATCTCCATAAAATACTCCATAAACTTGGTTTAGTACCGAAAAGTCAGACTGTTTTTCGCCTGAGCTGGGGGAAACTACCCGCTAAAGAGCAACTCGCGGTTTTAACCTAAAACCCTTTCTCGTGTTACGAAGCCATTTCGGAAACAGAAGGACTAGAGCGAGAAACTATTTTGCAGCGGGAAAAGTGTCTTCGAAGGAAAAGGGGAGGTCGAGGGAGACGAAAGTGTCGTTCCGAATCGTTTCGTTCCAAATCTGGAGAACAACTCTAGTTATCTGCCTCGAGCTGTCATCGATTTTCGGGCCTCCACCCATCAAATACTATGTCCAAGAAAGAAGGGTTGGCCTGGTATAAAATGGATTTTAGGGCTGGATATCGGAAATACAAAAAGTGCTCCTGTATGTGAAACTTGAATCTGTTACATAAAGACATTTGAAATTTCTGGAAAGTTGGATCAAGATGAATGGATTTTGAAAGTTGAACACTCATGATTCAGACGCTACGCAAAACTACCTTCAAGATCAAGACATAAGGCATGGTTTATTGTAAAAAAAAGTTTGATGCAGCGGACTTTTGTAAGCAATTTTTCCAGACGAATCAAAGCAATTTTCCAGACTGTGATCGATTCCGAAACGAAAGACTTCAGATTCTAGCAGAAGCACTATTCATCAATAAAGAATTAATCATGAAAACTGAATCAATTTATTATAATGCACAGATACGATATTCTTCTTGATATTACGTTTTGTATGAATGATTCTCATTACAATAACCACCCTGAGTTTTAACCCTTATATCACGCAGATTTAAAAGCTCCAAATTAGAATAAAACTTTGATGGTCCTGTCAAAATTATTTTATTGTGTACTTTTTTCACAATATTCAATTCCTTTGTAAATATTTTTTAAAAATGTTTGTGCAGGACTAAGTTTGATCAGTTTTTTAGTGGCTAATTTGAATTTCGCACTATTCTAAAGCATTTTTACTACGTGAAAATATGAAGATATGTCTCCTCTATTCAATTTGTTTTTGACAAAAACTTATTTTTATCGTTTTTCTACATTTCTTACATCTTCACTCTTTAATATTTCATACGGTTTTCATATTATTTTTTACTATAAGGACTTTTACAGATACTGCTTTGTTCTTGTTAACCAGGAAATAGTCAATCGTGAAGAAATATGTTTTCAAATCTTTAAATCTCCGTGGGTCTGATGAATTGGAGTTAAATCGTCTACAATTCACCTTTTCCAATTGCTGATTCCCCTTTCAAATAAAATTTGCTCGATTTGTTTCGATTTTTATTACAAATTTTAAATAGCTAATCGGTAGCTAACCCTATTTAAAGTTCTTTAAAAAAAGGATAATAGCCATAAGATATTTATAATCAAGTGAAAATGGAGAAATTTTGTAAAACATATGTGCATATTTCGAAATGCAGCTTTGAAATGAGATGCATAGTAAAAAGTAAAAAAGTTGCTTAGTTCAAAAAACTAAATAGCAAGCCAAAATTAAGCAAATGTAGTTATACTAAACTAAAAGGGAGGAGGGGGTTCAATAATTGATAAAACGAAAACATTTGCTGAACCGCAATATTTATTTCTCCAGAGATGTCGTGAGATTGAATAATTTTCCTTAATCACTCTATATGTTCTAGATATTTCTTTTTCCACAGAAAGCCAACTTTACTAATAAATTTTCACTTGAGATCAGAAACTCCCTATAATAGTTGAGTGATTCCATACCAACTCACCTAAAGAAAGAAAAGTTGGTTACATGATCTTCTCGGATTTTCTTTAAATTTGGCACATAAGTTGATTATATAAAGGCATTGAAAAGTCCAAATTTTTAGGTTCTTGCTAAACTTACTTTCTGCGATACAGGTCCTCAAAATTTGTCTGCCCCCTTAAATGCTCAGAAACTGATATTATTTAATATTTTTTTCAAAAAAATTGTACTCGTGCAATATAAAAGTTAGCCTGCCCTGCTTGTTACATTTGAATCCGCGTGTTATCAAGCGACTTATCCCAATCATTAGCAATTTCTCCTCGCATCCATAACGAGCCGTTTAAAACTGCATAGTTTGAATTTGAGTCCAATAAATTTACCATTTTACGCTCAATTGAATCCTAATCAGGGCCAGATGAGGGAGCGTATGTACTTGCAGGGAAAGATGAAGCACTCCCCACGGGTAAGGGGAAACGTCCCCTGGTTCTCTTCCGACTCCACTAAATCACCCCCGGAAATGCTTGACGCTCTTCCATCAGCAAGGAGGGTTGAAGCACTGCTGCGCGTGGCCAAAGGCCAAGCGGTCACCACCAACACGACTGTACCGATGAAAAGAGGGATGAACCAACTGTCTTCGAAAGTGTCGAGGGTTATTTGGAAGGTACACGCAGCTAAGAACTTGCTTTTTGGGTAATAAATCGTGGCTTCCTCTCTTGGAAAAACACTTGAAGCGAGATAAACTTTGAAAAGTTATCTGCCTGGTGTCTTTGTAGAGCTTTTGCTTTTTTTTTCTTTACTACGTCACTGACAGAGCACGATGGAAATGAGAGAAACAATCTTTTAAACGTTACTGGAGGTATTTCGTAGATATTTGATAATTTTTCAGCAGGTCAACGTTATCAGTTTAAGCTATTATCAATCGTCTTGATGGTTTTTAAGTAATATACTGCTTTTTAACACATCCACTGAAGTGGGCAGGTCTTACACAGTAGAAAAAATGCTGAACGAAAAACATTTATTTAAACTCAACTCTTAAGATTCATTGCTTTTATTCTTATCATTTGTTTAGAAGACTTTAACATCCTGAATGTGTAAGTATAGTAGCTTTAAATTTAACTTACTTTTAAACCTCAGAGAGAAAAATGGAGGACTAATAATGTTTATGAAGTTCACAAAATTCTGAATTGTAATTGAACACGTTTAACTATTCTCTAATTAAGTCAACTGTGATAAAGGATTACTGGTCAGGATTTTAAGACAAAAAAATAATAATAATAATAACAATTAATTAATAAACGCCAAAAAGTACTGTCAAACTAAACTGAAAAATTATCTGTTTTAAACATATACTAAGTCATATTTGCTAACTTAAAAAACATTACCAAAAATTTCATGTCCACTTCACTTTATTATTACTTCATTTTCTAAAAAGTCAAATTTGCTGCCTCTTCACTTAAATTTACTCTTATAATAATCATTTGCCTACAAATTCTTTCGAATTCCCTTTGCACCCATTAACTATAAATAATGTGAGCTGTAAATAATACTGCGTCGGAAAAAGTTCCTTCAAAGAAAAAATATAGTTCGCTCGTTGAAAAAAATAAATAAGTTAAATTGAAATGAGTTTCGTCCAAAGCAGAATAAGACGCCAAGCCGTCAGCATTAATAATTTGCCGTCAACTGAAAAATAACGCTTGTTTACTTAAGAAACAGTATTTTACGCTGTTAGCAATTGCGACGCTCCTTGCTGTGCCAGCTGTTATATCCCTGCTTGTTAGATAAGGAGGTCTAGTGACTTTCCGAGCAGCTAATGAGGCAATTTGTTCCCTCTAATGACGACTTGATCGTCGCAGGTCGCACATGCGCACATCGCAGCATCGGAGGTTATTGTTTTTTCACTTATCAACTAATTAGTCAACAGTTTTTGTAGTTCCTAACATTAGTGGAATCAAGAAAGAAAAGTAACTGATAAGAGAAACCGTAAACAACTTTTATTTTCAACGTCGTGAACAAAAGAACTTATTTACAGAAATCAAAATCATATTAAAATCTTTGGGCAGTGATAAATCAGTTGGAGGAAGGGGAGGGGGGTGCAAACCAAATCTTTTGCTAGGGTTTACTGTACAAACAGTCCGCGAATTTGCAGTTGGTGTCGTTCATTGTAAAATTGGTGTACTCCGATATTTTTTAAATGATTATTTTTTGCTAAATGATATCACATTTAGTTATATCGTTTAGTATGGAAATGAAGCAACTTAGTACTTTTCTAAAGATGAATTTCTAATGACAAATAATAGCCGAACACGCGTAATCTTCTCCCGAAAGGAAAATTTGAAACGTTGTTTATATAATAAAGCAAAGTAAAATTATTTACATGGAGATAATTCACTTTCACAATTAGCCATACATATAGTGATAGGTTGATATAAAATGAATGGTAAACATCTTGTGTCCTCCTGCATACAAATATTAGTAAAATAAGAAGGAAAACAAAAATTTTGAAAGAATGTATTACAATGTGGAAATTAACGCATCGCTCACACCAACGTACCGATGAGACTCCAAGTCATTAAAACCTGAGAGTTTATAAAAACTTAGTCATAATAAAATAATTTTTATATAAAATTAACCTTATTTTTATATAAATCTCTAATAAAAATTCCGGAGTTGACTCAGCCTTTTCAATCATTTATTATTAAAAGGGTATGGGGAGGGGGGTGGGGGGGTAAGTGCGTACCATCATCTTCAAAGATCATATTCTAAAGGATGGTGTTCTGCCAAAAAAAATGTACATTTAAATTTTTTCTTTTAATTTTAAATTTTAATTAAGTTTCATTTACAGGTTTTTGTTTAGGTTTTCAAGCACATACTATGTGAAATTAACTGTAAGCTGATGTTTTAAAAGCTGATTTATATACGTGGCACTTCTTCTCGGTGTTGCACTTGCCCTATTTTTTGACGTACGTGCGAGCAAGTGGCATTTTTGCGACGCAAATTTATATTTCCATTGAATTGATTGGGAGAGTTACACTATATTATTGAGTTTCAGCGAATATTTTCTTTTAGAAACCAATCTAATTGAATATTCGTATTGACTGAGTTTATGATTGATTGATTATTCCACTGATGCAATATTTAACGTACAAACGATGGAATGACTGAAAGAACGCATAATTAATTGATTGATTAATTAAAAGAATCAATCAGAAATGGATCGGATGACGGATTCATTGATCCGATTGAATGCATTGATTGATTTATGAATCCGCCAGAACGAAATGATTAATTGAAAGAGATGATTAAATGAACGAATGATCGATAAATTATATTGCTCTTTGAATGAGTGGACGCATCAATCAATCAAACATTCATTAGTTTATTCCAATGAACGATTTATTACTCAATCCGAACTAACAATTGATTGAATGAATAAATAATTCAAAATGAATAAATCATTGAATGAATAAATCAATGAATAAATCATTGTATGATGGTCTGATTAAATGAGCATTGCGAATGTATCAGGTGATTGAATGAATTCATTGATGGACCAAATTAATTGTGTTGATTGCTGGATTGTGGTCCAAATAATGTGATTTACTGAATGAAGGAAGGATTCATACATTGAATGAATGATCAATTAATCCTTCGTTTATTGAATTCGATGAATAAATGATAGAGTGATTAAATTATTGCTTGAACTAATGAAAGATTAATCGCATTGATGGTTTTGTTAGATTAACAGTAATTGATAAAATAATTGAACGAGTGAATGAATATCGGAATGAATGAATGATTGATTGATCAGATTCAATGTATTTATGTATTACTTGGTGCATTAATGAAATTAACTGGTTGACTTAAAGAATTCATAACGAATTTAATGAGCGAAAGAATGATTGTTTGATGGATTGAATTTATTGATTAATCAATAAGCCAGGTTAAATATATTGATTGATGGAGCTTTATTGAAATAATACGATTGGTTGAGGTTAAATAAATGGTTTATTGGTACAAAATCAATTATTCCTTTAATTAATCAATTTACCACAAATTCGATCAGTTATTTATTCATTCACATAATTCACTTCATTCATTCCACCAATTAATAAAATTGATAAATCATCCAATCAGTCAATAAATTGACTTATTTAATCATTCACTCTATGAGTCAATGAAGTATTTCTTCAATCATTCATTCATTATTCATTTAAATAATAACCTTTTTTTTGATAAATACATCTTTTTTTCCCCGCATTCATTGACTCGATCAATCATTTGTTTATTAATTAATTCAATAAATTTGCTCAATCAATGTACAAACCATTAATCCATTCAATTAATCAACCAGTCTTTTTTAAATGCAATGAATGAATCTGATAACTAATTCATTCAATCAATACGCGTTCTTGTTCATTCATTCATTCATTGAGTTATTCATTCCGTCAGTTTTTTTTAAATTTATTTATTCTTTAATTTAATTATAAGATCTTAAAATATATATAATCAAGCAATGCATAGTTCAGGAGAAAAAGTTTTACACTGTCACAAAACGGTTCACTCTGTCACTGAAGTTGGTTTTTGTTATTCAAATATAGAAAACAATGTGTGCCCTTTAATGTATGAATTCCTTTTGTATGAAACATAAGAAACAGGGTTATGCAAATTGACCTGCAATAATACAATAAACTTGTTCTAGCATTTTCACATAATTTGCCAAAAAGTTGTCTATGACAGAAATAAACTAAGCTGTGTAAATATGAAATACATTTTCTTTCCACGAGTAAGAAAATTTTGAATTTATATGTATGCAGTTGAAGCAGTAAAATTTATCTTCATCAAATAATTCAGGTAGATATTTTTAAAAAATGTGCAACAGAGTGGGCTTCTTTCACTTCTTATCATTAAACAAAGATATTACAAATATTACTTAATTGCAGATGCTAAAGTTTAAAGTAAAATGGAATACATGCTTTTAGTTATCACTAGCTGACCTGGCGAACTCTGTTCCGCCTTAAAGGCAATAAATAAGCAAAATTTATTAGGTTTTTTTCAATTAGAAAATACAAAAAAAAGTACCTACATTAATCATCCATTATTGTTTCTGTATATACAACCTATTTTACAGCGCTCCAGAAGCTGTCAGAACATGTGCTTTATGTCGCCCGGCGACAGAGGCTCAAAAAAGGCTTAGTTAAAAATATAATTTTTTCGGACTGCTTATCAACTGACTGCTTCATCCATAAATCCATCCAAACAAACTTTTGTATATATAATAGTAGTAAGAAGAACAGCCACTTAAATGCAGTCCAGGAGCTATCCCACCAAGCGCTTTCCACCTCTCAGCCTCAGAGGCGTAAAAACTCTTTTAAGTGACAATCGTTTCTGACAGCTTATCACACATAAATTTCAAGGGAAGTAACGCGTTTGCTTATAATTTACTTCACAAAAAAGTCAAATAACACTCAACGCACCGCTAACTTACGACCTGTTTACGGCGCTCCGGAAGCTGCCAGAATGTGTGCTTTATGTCGCTCAGCCATGGAGGTGTCAAAAAAGGCTTAGTAAAAAGGCTTAGTCAATAAGACATTTTTTATATTTATGTAACTGACACACATAAATTATAACCTATGTCCGTCTAGTGACTCTAAGCTACCTACCCACCAATTTTTAGCCATATCGGTACAGCCGTTCTTGAGTTATAAATAGTGTAACTAACACGACCTTGTTTTATATATATAGATATATATATACTATATATATTTGGAATGACCAATCTACATGAGCCAAAGAGTAATTACAGACAGGTTTACAGGAATCGTGATTAACCCTTTAACTGTCAAGTTATTTAGATTTTTAACACTTTTCCAAGCACAAACCCGAGAAACAGTCGGGTTTGACAAAGAGATGAAGACGAAATAAACGTCTCCCGATATATATTCCGGTATAACAATACGATGCACTCAAAAAAAAAAAAAAAATTACCCCGAGTAATACTCGGGCGTGACATTTTCGAAAACCAGCTGTGCTCGAGACTATCTCGGGCATGACAGTTAAAAGGTTAAGCACTTGTATACTTTGCTATATTTTTGCTGGATATGTTACTGGCAGAATTCAGCTGCTCATTGTTTTCAAGTAACTTTTCTAAATTTTTTACAGTGCATGTAAGGAGTGTTATGACTAGAAAACGCTTCTGAATTCTTTTTGCATTAGTGATACGTTGCATTGGGAAACTGAGATCTATAGTGATCATTTTTTATCGCAAATTAAATACAATTATAGTAAAATACTTATGAGACATAAAGTAATATTATTATAGTTAAATATTATTTTATTTTAAATCTTCAAGTTTTTTTACCGGTGGCTGTTTTTCTACAAACAACCAATAATTTAAAATTAAAATTGAAAATAGCTTATTAGGTGAAGATTTTGTTGAAAACTTAACGTCTTTTCGAAACCATAACTCAGGAGAAAAAAACCGCTTCAGACCTCCTACGACGGAAACATAGATAAGCATGCCGGAGAAAGCAAATGGAAAACTCAATCCTCCAAGGTATAAGCACCAGGGAATGGAAACAAAGCTTTCTCTTTTCACTCTAATGTCTTCATTAGGCGTTATTGGAGTAAATACTTCCCGTTTAGAGAGATAATTTGGCGAGCGCGCGAAATGCCACATGCGTACAAATGAGAGTTCCGATTCGAACATGATGAGCTTTGTCATTAAGAACTTAAGTCTAATGACGTTGCACATGTTTGATTTCGAGCTCAGGAGCTCAGATTTTTGTGAATGAGGCCGTTGTGATTGTGGAAACGGGAGGGTGCCTATCTAAACCCCACCCATCGAAATCCCCTTTTTCCACTCACAGAAACTCCCACGACGAGCTTTCCGCACTGCACCTGCTGTTGATACGCAATCTAGGGCCCATGTTTCTATTTATTACATGACTTGAACTTAGTATTGAAAGGCCACGAGGGAAAAGAATTAAGGGCGAGTTGTCACCAGCTATCTTTCGCGGTTTTTTAGTAGAGAGTAGAAACGAAAACAGTAGCTAAGATGGAGTAATGAAAGATATTAGGCTCCTTGCGGTTTCACCCTCAATCTCGTTTTTCAGATTTGGATAGATTGCATACTGAATTTAACAACTCGGCAGAAATGAATATAAAAAATCCGGGAGTTAAGCTGCACTATTTTTTTTTTCTTTACGGCCTTGTAAAAAATTCCATTTTGCAAGTGCTGCGACATCGATGTTGATATTTTAGAAACATCATGTTTTTATCATCGATGTTCGAGGATCGATGTTTTTCCAGCATCGATGTTTTGGGTTCGATGTTTTTCTCGATGTCGATGTTTTATAGTCCAGCAAAGAAACCTCGATAAAAATATACGATAAGCAGACGCATTAAGAAGTTTTCATCTTTAATCAGAAATTTTAGTATTAATATCATTGGAAAACATTTTCTATGATTATTATCAATGTTTTGCTCTCGATGTTTCTGAAACATCTCTAATTTGCTTTCGCCGTTTTTTTTTTTTTTAATTTTATTATTATTTTTTATGTCGATGTTTTATATTTCAGCAAAAAAAACCCATCTAGATATGTAATCAAAAGTTAGATCTTTAAACAGCCGTTACAATATAAATCTCGTTAGAAGACGTTTTTGGTAGTTCATCGATAGTGACATCAATGTTTTACGGTCAATGTATTTTAATGTCAGAATTTCGGTTTCAATGTTTTTTTCTTCCGATGTTTGTTTTACATTTCAGGTAAAAGCAGTAAAAAAAATCATCTTTAACAGTTACAATATCTATCGTATTGACATATCTTATTTTTAATTACTAACGATGATTTACGGTCAATAATTTTTAAACATCGTTGTTTTGCGCTTGAATTTTTTTAAATAATGATGTTTTACATTTAGGAATAAAAGTTTCACAAAAATATGCGATAAATAAAAGTTATACAGTTAATCAACAGTTGCAGTATCTATCTCACTAAACAAGTTTTACTATAATTGACATCGATATCATACGGTTGATGTTTTTCGAATACAAAATATAAAACTAATTGAGTGATATAAACAGGCGAAATGTATTGAGGAGTTACTGTATTACTGTATATTCAAAATTTTTTTTTTTCCTTATTTCTTTTGTCTCTTTGGAAACTTTTCTCTAAATTTGATTTGTTTGCATTTCTGGTAGCGGCTAGAAGTACTGCTGCTTTCTTTATTATGTGTTTTTCTATCATCTGACTAAGACCGGGTATAATATATTTTATCTACGTTCTTAGGTTATTTTCTGAAGGAGGAGGTGGAATGGTGGAAAAAGGATGGTTTCAATTTCCCCCGTTAAACCACAAACAGTCAAAAAAATATACTAAAACCATCAAGCTAAAAGGTAGCTACGCATTTTATTTCGTTGCGCAGACGCAATCTCAATAGTAATCCAATCTTACAATAAATGCACAATAAGTGGAGGCGAGAAGAGCATGATCTTATATATTATACTCTTGATTAACGTTAATGAACAATTACGTAGGGAATTACTTTTAATAGCAGTTTTGCTCCACTTTCATGACAAAAGTGGAAAGGCCACATTTTTCCTTTTAAAAAGTCTGGACACATTTTTGTTACCGTATTGCCCCACATCCGCTGACATACAGGAAATTAGTGAGGTTAACCAGCATGCCTGTAAGTTCGAATTATCCTGTATGCTGGATAATTCGGGGTTCATTTTGCAACAGAAAGAGAAAAAAGTAGAATGAGAAAAAAAAAGTTTAGTCACGAAGACAAATATTTAAGCAAGAAGTGAGAAAAATTTGTACGTATTTATTATTAAATAGATTGTTAGCTATATAGATACATTGTAATAGAATTTTTCCCCTTAATTTACTATTATCTAGAATATACATAGATTGATAGGGGTGGAGATACAGAGATATATAAATTAGCTAGAGATGCAAATGGAAAAATGTACCAGAGATAGAGACAGAGATTGAAATATTTTACTTATTGCCACTAAATTTATTTAAGGCAACAGCTACTTTTAAATTTTCAGCAACTTCAGTTTTGTGACCCATTTTCTCACGGCTTTTTGGATTTCTATGATTCCATACTATGCAGTTATTTTCATGTGTTTATTATATTTATTTCTCAGCAAAAAAACCGTTTTATAATTACACAATTTTTTTTTATCTTTTTAATTGGCAAAATTCTGCAACAAAGTTCATCACGGTGTTTCCTAAAATATAATTTAAGCAGATTTTAATTTCAACTTTTCGAAAAAAATGTTATCCTTAAATTGAGCTGAGTTGTGAAAAAACTTTGGATCGTTTTTCTAATATATGTTCCGCAGGCTCGTCATTTCCAGTTTTTTTAGGGGGTGGGGGTCAAAGGGGGCAAAAACAATGCGATTTCATCGCATAACAACAAAAACCACTCCCACTTGTATGTAAACACATTGATTTCCCAAAGTCGGGAGGGTGTTAATTGACCCCCCCCCCCCTAAATGACGGGCCTGATTTTCCGCAATCATTGCATGATCGATCAAGTTATGTCTTTTTCTATGATTGCTTCTGTACATTTTCACTGTGAATGAGAGTGCATTCAATACTCTCATTCACACACACAGTTATACTTAAAATACTTACCGGCACTTTAGAAAAACATTTTGACTATGGTTAAATGCACCGTTTAATCACTGATGAAATTAAATTTCTTCTTATTGTAGATGATTTTGAAATAACTTAAATTTGCAACACATCGAAATCACAAAAGGAAAGAGCTTATATTTAAAATTGGACATAAATTATAAGTAAAATTAAGTTCGAGACGGAATATTAAAAAAAAAAAACTATGTGACTGAAATTTTCAACAGTAACAAGAATACGGTTTAGTTGAAGAAGGAAAATTTAGTAAACAAAATTGCCTCTTGAGTTTTTTCAAACACAAGTTAGCTTTTCACGATAGCAACAGCAAGTTACAAAAAACAATAATAAAAGATTAATAATAATTCCTTAGCTAAAGATATAGCAAAAATAAGTTAAAAAAAAACACATATGCCAACTTTTAAAAGAATTAAGTACATGTTTCTTCTTTTTTTGTAATTCTTTAATTATTAGAGTGCAAATCGTTTCCTTTTGAACCATTCTGAGATCAAACATCAAAATAATAATATTCATGATAATTATATAGAATTAAAGTAGCACATTTATTGTACTTTACAGACATGTCCACAAGATAAAAGAAAACGATATAGTTAATATTTGGGTTTTATTTTTCTTTCTTTTTACTTAAGTTTCTTTTTTTTTACTTTGCTTTTTTTCCCTATGCTCATATTATTTCTGATCAACAAATTACAAAAAATAAGGATAATTTTGAAAATCCTTTAACGCTTCAGGGTATTTAGGGCAAAAACTTGCTTCTAGATTTATTATTTGAATATCAATGAAGAAATATTTTTAAACGTTTAAAGTTTGACAGTATTGTTATTTTATTAGCTGTAAAAATTGCCTTTACATGGTGAAAAAAAAAAAAAATTATCCGCACGCTTTAAGGCAGAATTTATTGGTAATAAAACGTATCCGAATCAAACTACCAATATTAATCAAGTGTTTTAGTGGAAAATGTTTTTCCCATAAAGATATAATGATATTGAAGATTGTGAAAGGTATAAAAAATTGTTTAAAAAATGAAGTATAGGAATGAGATTGCATGGCAAAGGTTTTTCCAATAAAAAATATTTTCTTTTATGCGGGTGATTCCTTCCAAATTTATTCTGGAATGAGAAAGACCCTACTGATGCCCCCCAATATAAAATTTTTAAATCGATGCTCAAGTAATCTGAATTTATTAATTTACTTTGCATAATATTTGTATTTAATTGCATGTATTCATAGTTTTTAAAGATTTGTCTTTTCTGCTTACGGAACATAGGCTTAACACGAGATTTTTGCTAAAAATGCATATCGATTAGAATTGGAGAATTAATGAATACGATTCTGAACATAAATATTATTGAAAGTGATCTGAATATTTATAAATATTTTTCATCAGTATTACAATATATAACGACAGTTTGTTTCCTAAAACGAAAAAAAAAGCTTAATGTTTTTCCAAATGAAAGGTCATTATAAAAAAGGGAAATAAAAAACATGTGTATTCATTTGAAAGAGGGAAGAAAATAGCTTTCTTGAAAATCGCAGAATTTTGTATTTGAATTAGCTCCTCTGTACGTTCCGTCTCTATTAAGTTAATTTATTTGTTTTCATTTCTTTTAAATATATGTCTTCAACGAAGCATTAAAGTAATTTCTTCTTCATCTCCAGGCGACAGACATTCTGGCAGCATTTCTCACCTCAATAAATATCTGAGACAGTAATGTGACATGACTGATAAATTTCCTCGCAAGTTCCCATGTCTAATAATGGGAGCTCGATCCCGAGAAACAAGGCACAGCAGCTTCCAGATTGTCGCGTTGCTCGTCCTGACAACTTCAAGCCTGCTTCAGGAAGCGGCGAGCTTCCAGAAGCAATTTCTAGCTGTAACGGAGGTCATAAAGTCCAAAATTGACTTGACTAATTAGTTTGTACCCTTGACTGGGTGATCTCGACTCCTCCCAGAAGCAGAGTTTTTGCAAGAAAGCGTCGAAATGATGGTTAAGAGGTTGACTCGTTCCCACGAAGCACATGTGTCTTTAAGTGACATCTTAGTTGACGGAGGTTTGTCCGCAGCTGGGAGCGAAGGTTGGGAGGAGGGCTGGTAGTCCATCCTAGATGGATTTATGGTAGGAAGAAGGGGCATTAGGTCCCTGTTTCAAGATACTCGAGACTCGACAGCTACATTTGATTCCATCCCACTTGAAGATGGGATGTACGGAGTGGGGTGAACTTGTCAAATCAGATATATTTACTCAGTAAAAGTCCCCATTAGGATGTACAGATTGTTTTTGTGCGAAAGGGTCGCGTTTCCGTCAAAACGGCTTCGAAGTACGATGTAGAGTGAGCACGCGGTTGATTTTATAGAAAATTAACTTGTTTCTCTGTGCGATAACGCGGGGGGTTAACGAGCGACATGATCCCCTGCTGATGATGGGAAACACTTTTTCCGTTTCGGTGTGAGTCACGTTGGGGTAAAATCAGAAGATGCGTGTGACCGTTGTAACTCCTGTGATTAATGATTAATTGAGGACATTATTAATTGACCTCTGAGACCACTGGAGTAGGAAATAAAGTAAAATTATATGACAATACGTTTCGGTAGAGAAGAAATAAAGTTGACTAAAAATTTTGAAGATTCATATTTGAATTAATAATAATAATAAAGACAATTCTAATTTTTACCTCAACCATGTCAAATTATTTCCTCAAAGCATTTTTTGACATAAATAAAAGTCGTCTTTCATAATTATAAATCACTATAGGGTAAAAGCACCAGTAGTCGGCCATTTAAGAGCTCCTTTGTTGATCTTCGTCAACCAAGAAATTTCAGCAATTAATAAAACAACAGAAACACTGTAGAAGTTTAGGCTATACTTTGTGATAGAGATTCACTAACTTGTTTCAGAAATAAAAACCTTTTTACATTAAAATCCAAGCGATATGTTAATACGAGTAAAAGCTCCAGTGGTCGGCCACCGAGATCCATCGCTCGGGCACGTTGTGCCCAGTAGTCGCCCGTTTCATTTTCATTAACCTTATGTGATATGCGTGATTGAATTTAAGAGGAAATTTACAGCACATTATTATACTTAGTCTGGTCACATTTTTCGTGGTCCCTCTGGTACTCAGTAGTGCCGATGATCTTGTAGTGTACTTCTTGATACACCATGTGCTCTTAACCACCCCTTCCCTTGTCAAAGCGTGACATCACTTCACAACGATCTCTAAAAAATAAACGATTTAACTTTGTGTTGAGGAAATAAGTGATAAAATAAATGCTGTTGCAACATAGTATTATAAAAATATTACATATACAAATATTTCAATATACAAATATACAAGCTTAAAAGAAACTTAAAAAAAAAAAAAAATAAAGCTTCTGAAGATAAGCATTTAAGCAGCACTTACTAAAGGTGCAATAAGTGACGAGATAAACGAAATTTGTATGAAATGTACCCGAGAAAGTAAAAAAATAGGAATAGCGTTGTGGTAAACAAAAGTTTTTGACCACAGAACCAAGAAATGAAAAACTATTTCACTTTTTATGCAAGCATAAGGACTGAATAAAAGTGTCGATACAATTCATGATCAGACCAATAATTACGTCGGCACTTGACTATTTCAAGTTTATTATTAGAGTGTGATTTTAACATAGGAACGTAAAAGTAAATTTGTAGTTTCAGAAATAATTTCTTCCAAAACTGTGCAGGTAAAAATACATTTAAATTAAAAAAAAAAAACACACTGAAAGGAATATCTATCAAGGATCCATCTAGCACAGAATTTTCCACTAAAACAAAGGTTATTTATTTTAAATTAGTTGAAGTAAGATGAAATATGGAGGTAAATTGATATTGGGATGTCATGAAGGTAATCTTACAGCTTTAAACAGGAACATTAGTAACAAGGAATAAACTGGAAAATAAACCAAAATTCAGTTTGTTGCAATGTAACCATGTAATTTTGCAATGAATTCATCACAATTTCGATCATTCAGTGGAGAAAACTCAAGAAATTAAACATTTCGTGAGAATCAGTAACAAAAATGTACCAAGATTTGAAACAATTAGCCTAAATAGAACACATGGGTCTTGAACCTTTGGTGAAGCAAAGAGTTTAAAATACTAGTAATGGAAAGAATAACCACATGCTTGACATTCATTAAATAACTCCAGCCTATATAACTATTGTAGTAATGCACATGTTATCTCCCTATAATGGGAGTATTTATTAACTGTCGAATAAGTATCATTCACAGTCAAATCACTCGTTTCATCACTTTCACCAGCTTAAGGAAAACTATTGAATCACCATTTGGTAATAACTAGCTGAGTGTTAAAACTTATACTCTTAACTCAACGGCTGAGTCTATTTAAAAATCTGTTTTTAAGAATTTTTAATTAAGATAACAACACTAGAAGCAATCAAATGTCGAAACAGCTCTTTTTGTCAAAAGTTTAATAGCTAAATATAAGCATTTTTTCCAGAAAAATAAACTTTGCTAGGGAATTTAAACTCAAAACAGATAAATTGTCGTTGTGCTTCAATACCTTAATTTAACTGTTATTTGATGAGTCTATATTATGAATGAAAAGCCATATTAAGAATGTGGCCGACTCCTGGGTAAATCATCCAAACAGCTTATAACCAGTGATCGGCCTGCCATGGCCGACTATTGGAAATACAGAAGAATTCTGTACCTATAGTGGTCGGCCACCCCTTTGAAAAAACAATTGAGTCTAACCAGGAGTTTGCTTTTTCATTGAAACATTATGTTAGACATCCTATTAAGCTAAAATTTCTCAAAATCACAGCACTCAAATCCACAGTAAAATGAAATTAATAAGTGCAATTACCATTTAAAGAAGACATGTTTTCTTAGCTAAAAAATAAGCAGAATCGCAAACTTGGATGACGGGCACACCATTCAAAATGAAATGACTTATTACTAATTCAAAAAAAAGTACCCAAAACTTAACTGCCACTGGTTGATGATTGGGGATAGGTATATGAATGTGTGAATGGCGTCATATCTGAGTCTTCGAGAACTTTTTGAAATTGAAGCTCGATTGCCAAAGACGTAATTTTTACCAATCTTTCATGGCTTCCACAGGTTCACAACCTGAAAATTTTCGAAATTGAAACCACAATTAAAAATGATTTTTAATGCTGTCAGCAAAACGAGTTGGTGAGAGGTAAGAAGACGCTTCCAGGAACATTTTTCGAAGTTTTTTCTTTAAAAACAGTTTAAGACTAACTTTGAGAGGAGTTTTCTCCCCCTTTAAATTATGACAGATAGTATAATCATCATATCATATCATAATCATTTTGAAATATTTTTCAAATCATTGTACCTGATTTGAAAAATATTTCTTTTTTCTATCTAGAGTTAAAATGCCACCCCGCCTGAAAAAGGAGGGATTATCCAGAGAGAAAGAGGTACCTTACCCCTCCTAGATACGCCAATGCTGTACGGAAGAATTCAGCTGACCCAAAAAATGCACAATGTATGCAAAATTTTGATCATTAGGAGCTGTTTCTGTTTCCATTCCAGCTTTATATTCTTACGATTTTTTTACGAAATAATCAATAAAGTATTTAACTTAAAAATCATAATATTGTCACGAAATAATCTTTGCATATTGCCCCCCTCCCCTTGCTGTTGCTGCTCCCCTCGCAAAAACCACTCCAGTACACATTCTACTAAAATATAGACTAGTATGCATAAGTCACTAAAAACAGTTCGCATTCATAACTTTTTTTTGTATTTATTTTATTTATTTTAAATACTAAATGTGCATAAAATTTTCATTGTCATCAGAGCCCCCCCCCCCCCCATTGGTATGCGCCGTCAGGAAACTTGGGGTGTGTGCCTTTTTGAGGACCCAGTCCGACCCTGGTGTTGATCCAGGAACCACTCCCCCCCCCTGATCCTTTTATTTCAATTTTAATTTGCGTGCATGATTGCGTATTTCATTTGACTGAGATGAATAGCATTCGATAAATATTTCAGAAATATCATATTCAATTGAACACGCTATTGCTTTTTTAATTTTGATTGCATTGATTGAGTAATGTGCATCACCGAAACCGTTATCAAGAGTAAAGCGGTCACACTTAGTACATCAATGCAGAAGCACGGTTTATCCTCCATTTAAATCCTTTCATATTTCATCTACCAAAACTTAAAACATTTGAACAAAGAATTAACATCGTTTAAATTAACTATCTGAGTCTTAACTTCGTTTAAGACATACATCTTCCTTCATTTTCACTTCATAAGTAAGCACGCTTTTTAATTTTTATTTAATGAGATCAAAATTGATGCAGAAATTAACTGCACATTAGGCTGTTTTCATTACCGTCATCAAGATACTTGAGCGATCACTGGAAAGTGATAATAACATGAAACACGATCGTAACCATTAAAACACAGCAAGAAAAGTCTGAACCATATCTGCCGCATCTCCCGACTTAATAAGCACTAAATCCTTGCAAATTGATTCGTCACAAGAAGATTACATTTGAGAGGACTCATAGAAGAAACACCGCTCCCGAAACTTGACACTTCTTTAATACACTTATTGGAAGTCGAAAAAAAAAGTTGAAGAAAAAAGAAAGGTCATGCCAGATGCTGAAAGAATCTACTTTTTTAATTAGACTCTACAAGGGTACCTTTGTGTCGGCAGTTTAAGATCTTGGTGAGGGGAAGGTGAACCACAAGTCATTGATGCGTTGTAGACAGCTCCTTCCTTCCTCAAACTGTGCCGCCATTTGTGTTGAAATATTATAAGCTTTGTTCCGCTTAAATGGTCCGAATTCCATGGGGCATTTGTCAAACGCATAAGTTAAAATCTTGGGAACTATGTCAACTCGCAGAAAGCGGAAGAGGTGTTTGTAAATAGCTCGCTTATAAAATGAAGAGTCCTTTTAAAAGGTTTTTCGCATTTCCTGCGGTTTTTATTCGAAACATCCTTCTCTTCACACGATGATCTACTTCTGTAGCAACTTCATGTTTGCTGTTACAATCAGTATAGTCAATATTTCTTCTTCAATTTCATGCTTTGAATTAAATGAATCGGCATGATCTTTTACAAACTCCACCATCTATAGTTTCTTTACTTAAAGAAATAAACAAGCAAATTACCTATCATTCTAAAAATTACAAAATATTACAGTGAATCCGGGAGCAAAGCCACACTTTTTCCTTTGCAGCTGCGTAAAAAATCCCATGGTCTATAAACTAAAATAAATAACGCTGTGCATGTGTACTAGGACAAAAAAAAATATTTGAAAAAGCTAATATTTTTAAACAAATAAATACAGAACCTTGAGGCGCCTCACCGGTATGCTCACGAGAAGATGCCATACTTGTGAAGGAGTAATGCTACGCCTGGCATGAGAGCAAACTGAAGAAATAAATATCGGAAGTATCTCTTATTTACTAAGCAATGTAAGAATAAAAAAAAACTAAATGATTTTCCTGTGAGCTTGGTACTGTTTGAACATTCATTAATATCTGATGATCCGTCTCACTGCCAGGTATTAAATTAAATTGGAACATGCAGATTATAATTATACTTGATTATTTTTTATCCTCTCGTGTTGTGCTTGTGGTACCAGAACTTACCTGTATGCCGATGTCACAAACAAATTACGTGAAAAATCGTTACTGTTGATATATTTTTTTAAAAAGTTCAAAGCTGTAATTAAACCTAAAAGATATACTCCAATAGTATATAAATTGGTAACATAGTAAAGTAAGACATGGTCAGGGCCGCCGAGAGGTTTACCGGGGCCCCGGGGCAAAGTACTGACATGCCCCCCCCCCCCTTCCAAAAAAATCTTCAATACTAAGACAACTTACGTTCGGTGCAGAGAAGAAAAATAACAATATTTCGTATTTGCTAATTTTTCTTCCAATTTTATATTTTTGTGTGTTTCATATTTTTATAATCTGCTCGTGTGCTGTACTTAAATATGCGATGATATAAATGCGTATGAAATAAATCAGAAATACATAACACAAATTTACAAATAATATTCCTACTTCAATTTACTAATAACTATTAATAATTCTATCACTACTTCACAAAATTAATAATACATATTTACATAAATTACACATGTATGTGTTTTAAAATCCTTTGATAAAAATTACATTTCTTGACTATTAAAAGCGTTATTCATCACTTTGAAAGTTCATTAAAACTTTCCATTGTACATGTAAGAAATGCCTGGTAAGTACTACAGAAGATAGCCCCCTAAGGCAAGGCTCTCCAACCTACGGCCCGCGGGCCGGATCCGGCCCGCGAGCAGATTTTTTCCGGCCCGCGGAAAAAAATCTGTTTTTTCAATTTTCTCCCCTTTTTAAAAAAAAATATATTTTTTTTTAAATTTGATTCTCTTACTAGAGAGGATGGTTTTCGAACATATTGGCTGTTTTTTGCTAATTTCAGGTAGAGGTTTGGCTATTTTTTTTACTGTTTTACTTGCAAACCGAAGAGTACATTGATATTTTTTTAGTCTCAAGGCCTTATCACACGATCCAACTTTTCCCCCAATTCTCTCCAATTCCGGGCAAGACCAATTTGCCTCGCCTCCTCTTTATCAAATGAACATTTAAAATCAACTTTAATGATCGGAACTACAAAGTTTGACCCTAAATGGACTGAAATTTTAAAAGGCAAACAAATGCAATCTTCTCATTAAAATTATCCTAAGCGTTGCACTTGCTCTGTCCTCATTTATTGTTAAGTTTCTTATCATCATTAATACATATAATTCATTAAATAAAATTGTAGTACATTGCAAGGATTAAGTTTTTAGTCTCATTTGGCTTTTTTCTTTTTTTTTAAACTCCTTTTAGAGAAAAAATACATTTTGTGGACAATTGTGTATTCAAATCGGACTGTTAACTAAAAAGTTAATATCGCTGAAAGGTTGTTTGAACGGCTCAAAGTTGAACCAAAAATTGTTCAAATCGAAACATCAAATATGGGAATGAGCTGTACTCTCCGAGATCTTTCCAATAAAAAAAAAAAATTCGTTCAAATCGGAATGTTCATTCAAAAGTTATTAAGGGGGAGGGACAGACAGACCGACCGACCGACACACAAATTCCCCATCTCAATACCCTACTTTCAAATTTTTAATTTTTCGATATTTATTCTTTTTTTTTTTTTTTTTTGTTTCTTTTTGACTTTGTTTTGGACTTGGCGATATTTTTTAGATGCATTAAGCCACTTTTATTACTTGTTTCGTCTGTTTTATTTTTAACGGGAAAGTAGGCTAAAAATCATCTGAACTGAACTATTTTTGGACCGTTGGCCCGCCTTGCTTCCGAAAATTTTCAATTTGGCCCCCGAGTAAAAAAGGTTGGAGACCCCTGCCCTAAGGCATTGGGCTACAAGCACTCGTTGCGTTGCTGTGGCTGTGGACACATGTAGATGCGAGATGTTTTTGCTTTGCCTACACAAAAATGAAGTTCAGTTAACCAAAAAAACTGCCTTTTTTTTAACTCGCATCCCGGGCCCCCTCTTGGGCCGGGCCCCGGGGATTTTGCCCCTGCTGCCCCCATCTCTCGGCGGCCCTGGACATGGTTGGTGAAAGTTCAATTCTAGTCACGACTGTATCCCTTAAAAAAGAAACTGAGTTATGTACACCGAAACGCGATGCGGCATGTATCATATACTGTATGGTTCAAAAATCACACACCAAAGTTGCCAACCAGTATAAAGGAAAGTAGAGTATACTTACAATATAAATTATTGTAATATTTTATATAATTCTTACACTTAGTTTTATCTTCGAAATCATGCATAGTTTAGTTACGATACAAAATTATGGTATACGGTGGTTAACATTTTCGCTAGATAAACTATGCACTTAACTTAAAATAACGATTGCACAGAAAAAACTAATCATCGAATTGGGACTCACGTTATACCCTACCAATAATTATAAGAAACTTAGGGAGTGCTTCATTTTTCCCGGGTGTGGTAACTCTCACCGATTTACCCTTTTCACTGTATATATAACTGGCATGATTTTGAGGATTCTTTTCAGATCACTTTTAATTAGAAATGTTTAGATGGAAGCCTTTAATTTCTAGCTCTAAAACGTATTAAAAAAATGGCGCATCCGAATGAAATATATTTTACCACCTTGGAGAAAAAAATATTATCCCCTTTATGCTGCACGCGTACAACTTCTCTAACGTTTCACAACGGGTGCTTTGTATGAAGAAATCGACACCATCAACTTTTGAACACACATGGATATGTTAGAAAACCAATCTTTTGATCTCAACTGTTCTGCCCTCTTTTCCACCCACGAGAGCAGCCCCCAAAGATCACCAGACGATCGGGAACTACGCTCATATGTCTCAAAGAATAGTCTTTGATGGCAGTGCAATCCGATAATTGCATGTAGCGGATGAGAAATATCATTTCATCATCAAAAAAAAAAAAAAAAAAAACACGTTATAGCAAAAATAGAAAAAAAGACATAGGTATCATTTGCACTATTCATTGAGATTCCCACTCTCCTTCAAAAATAGGGCTTCACACTAATGAGAACGAAGAAAAACAGTTTTCCTATTTATGAGTATATTAAAATCATATATTTTTAAAAATAATTATTTACATCCTTGAAGTTTGATTCAAAGCAAACACTCAAACTATTGCAGATTTTTGAAACCATGTATTGGCGTAGATAGTAAGAGCACCAGTTTCTTCTTGATATTAATCGAAAGTTGCAATTTTATAAAGAAAAATAAATTTCGGAGTTCTGAAATTGAAAGTGTCTCACTGCAAGAGCTAATTTCAAGCACATCTTGCTCAATGCTGCACCTGCGGAAGCTAAATAAAACAAGTTGACGTCTTTAGCCTTATTAGTATGCGCAGAGTTTCAGAATTGAAGGTTGACTATACTGCCGTGCTAAACACAAAAGTGGTATCTGCAGTCGAGCTCATTCTGAGATATAGAATGCTTTAAAGTTTTGCGCCATCACCATGTATTTGATTTAGATGAAACTTTTTCACAATTTTTTTAAAAATATTTCCCATTCTGAATTAACCATATAATTTCGTATTTTGGTAAAATACTTCACAAAGAGCCACTTGGAAGCGATAACTCAGTTTTGTAAAAAAAATGCAGGTACGACTTTTGTGCTAAGCGCGGCAGTATACCAACCGTTTAGGGATTTAGTTTCCCCTAGAAGATAGGCATATCCGAAACTTTCCATTTTTTTTTTTTTTTTTTGAAGATGCTTAGAAAAATGATTTTGAACAATAATTGTGTGAACAATTGTTGTGTGATATTAGTAAATGTAAAAAAAAAATGTCTGTCACTTTTGTGCTCGCATAAGCATTTTCAAAATTTTACTTGATTTTAATAAGCATTTCCTAGATTTAAACCATACTGTAATGATACAATGCCTCCTTTCACTTTTGCTGTTGGTGAGAAAAATATGCGAAATAAATATGATTCATAATATATTTTTACGCGTCTATTTCCTATTTTTACTATTACTAATATTTATTTTTTTTAACTATCTAAGAAAACACATTTTAAGTTTCAAGATTTTATCTTATTAATTGGATGACTGAGCTGACAATCCATACGATAGTTTTGCCATGGATTCGCGGGGAGTTAATGAACGCTCTCGTAGAACTTTAATTCAATTTGAAACCATTGTCGTAAGCTCATTTCATTTTGCGGTATGGGTATCTATTCCGATTTTATTAAATTTTCCAACTTGAATCCACCTATTAAGAAGTCTAAAAGTGTTTATCAATGTAGTGATAGTAAAATATTTAACTGGAAATATTTGTAACAATTTTTGCAGACCTTCCCAAAAACGTGTTATTTAAATTCCCCTATTAAGAATGAAAGTGAATAAAATGCAACATTTTAATCATCTCCTAACATGCCATTCATACACATGCTGCATTCAATTGAAAGCACATGTGTTACAACTCCTGCCCTTTGTAAGTTCACTACTCGATAATCGCAAATATCTCCATTTCATAATTGCCCAATAGCTCTGGGAAATCAACCCCCCTCAAGAGACTGCAAGACAGGCCGGTTCTTTTCTCTTTTAACCTCGATAATGGAGTTTATCGCAACAACAGCCCAGTATTCAATCAGTATTAGAACGGGAATCTCTCTCGGCGCTTTTAGCAGCGTTTGCGCTAGAGATCATTATCCATGGAACACAAAAGAGCGAAGGAAGGAACGAAAGAGCAAAACCGAAAATTGATGGTGGCTGCGAAAATGTGGAACATGGGATAGCCGCTTCTTTGTGGTGATGAAGCGGAAGCGCTCTGGATTGCAATTAATGGGCCTCCATTTAAACATGTGCTTCACTAAGTTTAATTTCGAGCTTCTTTTCGTTTCCCCGAGACGAATTGAAGAGTTTATGCAAAAGGAAGAGCAAGCTGACTTCCTATGAATAAAGTCTAGACGAAATTGTAGAACTGTAATAAATGGACGGCTTGGAATCATAGTGGTATAAGGCAAAAATTTCCGAAATTGAGTTGATCGTGGATCTGGATCTGGAGTAATCTTTAGTTCCATAGTAAGTGTGTGCAAAAAATTGTTAAAATATATTTCCCACTAGGAGTATACCGTAAAATGGGGTGTATAGGAACAGCGGGGTCAATCGGAACAAAACTTCCTGACCGTACAAAGAAATTCTTCATAAATATACTATTGAGTATTTTTCGCCATGAATTTTTTTTTAGAAAGGTAAGATCATAGGAAGTAGGAAAAAATTACTTTTGTCAATCTGGCAACGCTACTGGCTTCTAAAGAGGGCTGCACGTTGAATGCTAGAAAACATCACATTTTCATAGACTGCAAAACTTCATTTACAAGAACAAACCTTCTTATATTTAAAAAGTATGAGTGGTATGTTTCAATTATACATGTATCTGAACAACAGAATACCACATTAGAATTTACATTTTTTATAAATTGTGTCATAAAAGTGAAGAATTCTGAAAAATGCCATAGGAAAAAAATTTGCGGGGTGAATCGGAACACTTAGTTCTGTTGTTCCAATTCAAACTTATTTGAAGGAAACTGTTTGAAAAATCAAGATTCTAACCCTAATTCTTCTAATCAAGACAAGGACAAGGATTTATTACTGTTTATCCCTTCTCGTGAGCAACTAGATCTTAGAATGACAAAAGTTGCAGATTTCAAAAGATTTTTTCTCCAGGAGACTTCTTTTTACTTAAAATAAAAGGGGGAAAGTCACATAGACTTTATGTAGTAAACGTCCAGCACACAGACAGTGATGAATAAGCGAAAAAATCTTTCAGGACAATCCCCGAAACCCAGAAATTTCAAAAAACTAAAGAAAAGGTAGAGTTCATCCCAGGAGATGTTATGAAAAAACTTAAGCCAAGTCACAATTGCAAGTTTTAAGGACAAGTACATATTTGTGGACGATATGAGTGACTTCCATTCATGTTAAATCTTTGTATTTCAATTCAAAAGTATTTCTTAAAATTACTTTTCATTTTTCATAAGTTCAAAATTATTTTGATTTTTCAAATTATAAACGTTTACTGGTACTGAAATTATACATTTATTTGACAGTAATTATCTGTTCTTATTCTCCCCCATCAATATTACTCATGTTTGTGAGACCTATTACAGATTAAATTGAAAAAAATAAAAATTTTAACAAGTGTTCCGATTGACCCCTATCAGCGGGGTGATTCGGAACACCCATAATTTGCTATATATTTTAATAGTAATTGTTCAAAATCTTTTGTCTTTGCTTGGAATATCAAAAGTAAAGCAAGACCGAAGTTTTTATCCAAAAAATAAAATTAAAAAAAAATCTTTTAACTGCTTTTTTTACAATCAAAGCTGAAAAGTGTTCCGATTAACCCCATTTTACGGTACGAAACTTGTCCATTAACCAAAACTTCAATTCAAGTAAGAATAAGAGTGGCATAAAACAGTTTCCATGTGGCTCACTTCATCGGCTGCCAGAATTTCGTAATTTTGCGCTTGAGCATCATTCACTCCATAAGTCTTTGCATGCATTTGATTATCTATCCCTAAAGCCATAGCAAATTTTAGAATGACAGGTGGGTTAAGTCATTTAAATAACTACTTTAAAACAAGTAACAAGTACCTTTTCAGAAAATTTGATGCATACAGAAAAAAAAGACCAATGTTTAAATACCAAGTCCTTCTCTCTCTATCTCATTAGTTAAAAACTTTCGCAGTCCTGATTTTTTTGTTGCAGTTTTTTAGAAACCTTCAAATACTTAAAACTATAGTAGGATGACTTATGCCACTATCTCTCTTCAACCACGATCAATAAACAATGTTCATTTCTGGTGCCTTGTGGATATTTAAAGGACGCACTGGCTGAAACAGTTTGGTTGCTGTTTCAGCTCTGAAATTCTCATTGAGTAGTTGATGTAACTGAACTTGTTCGCTTAGGTGAATACGGAGACCGACTTTGGAGAGCGGTAAAATTTTGAAACTTTGTTATTGAAAGTCATAAGAGAAATAGTGCAAGTATCTAGTTATATCCGAGGCTCGTGAAAGATTCTTTGTAACTTTAATTATGTAATTGAGTTATCAACCTACTTAACTTATTCATTTACGATCGTAAAATTGCCAGTGAATTTGTTTTATAAGAATTATTTCATTTGGAAAATTTCATAAGATTTTTCAAACTTCCTTCATTTCGTGAGAAACTGTCCTTGCTTTTTAAAGGACCATAAAAAGTGAAATAACAAAAACTGGAGATGGTTTTATTTTTGAAATTATTGCTTTTCTATAAATATATTTCGATTTTAACTTTCGTATTAGATTTAACTCAATTATTTTTCTAATGAAATATTTTTTGAAACATAAATTTATTTTGAATGTCATCTACACTGTTAACTACAACGATTAAATTCGTACTGAAATGAAAGAGACGTGATAATGAAATGCATCCTTCCTTAGATCAAATAAACTTCAAAGGTAAAGAAATTGAAGAGAAATTCACACACAGACGGAGCTCCAACTTCTTGGATAGCATGTTTGCTCCTCATTATCCTTTTAAATGTCGTTCCGGGAATATTATAAAGCTCCGCTAATATTTCCGTTTCATTGGGTTTTTATACAGACATTTTTAGTTTTCATTTCAAAATTGAAGGGTAAACAAACAATTCTAAGGTAAAAAAATAACTTTAAATATGAAGAAATTGAAGAAATATTCAGATGGAGTTCCATCATTTAAGTAGCGTGTGCTTTCTTCAAAATCCCTTTAAACGTTGTTTTGGGGCTTGTATTTATTCTCCCGCTAATATTTCCCTTTCATTGAGTTTTTATAGGTTTCATTCCAAACTTTAAAAGTAAACAGCTTTGAATAGGAAAAAAATCTTTAAATGTGAAGAAATTGCGAACTGAAAATTCCGCATTCTTTTTCGGAACTGAAGTCAGTTTTAGGCTGTATGTGAATATAAAGGGATCTTGGATTCTCCAGCGGATGTTTTTAAACGAAATTTATAGCTCTTTGTGGTGATATTAGGACAAAGATGGACTGCTCAGAGGGCCCACCGGAAATTTATCTTAGTTGAAATCTGAAGTCCTTGAAAAGCAATTTTCTGCTATATTTGAAGACTTGAAGTATGTAGAGAAAGATTTAAGTATCGTCTTCTACTAATTTTCGAAATTACAATTTGAGACACAATTCAGACTATCTTTGATAGTAGTGTAAGGAAAAGAGTGAGGGTTCGGGGATCCTTCTAAAGAATGATTTGGCAATTGAAGTCCTCAAAACGCATTTGGACATTCTTTAAGGTGGATAGAAGAGGCGACAGGATTCACTGACTGTCTTCAGATATTGTTTGATATTAAACGTCTGAAAACACAATTTAAGGTTAGTTTTAACCTCTTCAGTCCCAATTGAAGGTACACATATGTGTACCTTCTAAGTTTTTAATTATATTTGGTTTCAAAGTAAATTATAACGAAAAAAACTATGCATTGTAAAATCTAAGATTGTAGCATTTATTTTTCACCAATCCCAATTTTTTTCTAGGTATTATTTAGAACTGACAATTGTTTAAAAACTTGAAATTGAAATGGTTGAAAAAATCAGGACTGAAGAAGTTAAGGGAGCCGGGTGTTGGCCCTCTGAAAATGTTTCAGCTTTTTTCTGGAAATACTTGCGAATTTGGCGGGTCTTCTCCCTCTTTAAAGAACATTTTAAATATATCTTTAGTGACGTTAAAAAAGGGAAAGGGGAGGGAGGGTATTTTTCCCAAAGGAAGTTGTTCGAAATCGAGTAGTGTTATATTCTGTGTCTTGCAAAGTTAGGCGAGAAAAAGTGATTGAACAGGAAAAATGTTGGGAAATTTCCTTTGAGAATTTCCTCGAAATTAGAGCTCTAAAAGTGCAAATTTAAGTAATCTTTGAGGGGCAGCCGGAATTTTCTTTAGAGAAAAATTTCCAAACTTAAAGGTCAAAAAACTCAATCTTCGCTCTTTCTGTTTTCGTCAATGGGTCACTACCCTCTTTTAGATCTGTGCTTTCGCACTACACTTGAATTTGCCGCCCGCTCAGAAGATGTCACTCGAGTCATGCGATCCGGCTTGGCTCCTACCCTTCTAAGTCCGGCATTGTGCTGCCCCTTGCTTAGCTGGTTCACAGGAACAAGATCATTTTCAGAATTATATGTTTTTAAATAGAAAATCAGCTAGTGCAGAGGTTATTGATTCCGTTTTTCCTTATTAATGGCTTATTATCATTATTATTATTTTTTTGAACAAGAACATTTTATCAAATTATAGTGCGTTCATTATATTTTATTATTACATTTTATTACTATTTTTTACAGCATGTTGCTCTTTTGAATTCTTACCGAAACCGATTTCCCTTTTTATAGGGTAGACAGACCAGTGAATTACCACTTAAGCAAAATTTCATTTTTAAAAAATCGTAGTAATTTTAAATACTGTAATATTTTGTTCGTGATAGTTTAAATAGTTTTATTGATCTATGTAAATGCGTAAAAAAAATAATGGAACTTGAAAGATACCGTTTTCGGCTTTTTGGGGTGTTCGAAGGAAAAATGGCGCAAAGACCCAGTGAATGACCACCTCTGACCCAGTGAATGACCACTAATTTGACCAGTGAATGACCACCTTAAATTTTGAGTTAGAAATACTTGAACTTGGTTTTAGATATTTTCACTTTTGTATATTTTTATATGGCATGTAGTGATCCATTACTTTTAGTGTTTATTTATGTATTACATTTCGGGTTTATTTATTTATTTATTTATTCGAACTTTCTTTTACGTCGTAAAGGTAGTATTGTAATCGCGGAAAAACTTCCCCTCAATTTTCGATCTAAAATGTTTTCTTAATCACGCATTAATGAATGCTGAGTAGTTTTTTCGGCCTATTTGCACATGCATTTGTACCTACGAACGTGTGGACAACAGAAAAATACATGACGGCTTTCTACGTATAGGTATGTATTCATGTTTTATGTATGTATCTCGCATAACTCAAAAACTGTGCGGCGTAGAAGATTGAAATTTCGCATGTGAACTTTGAGTGGGGTCTAGTTATGCGCCTAACCTTTTGGTTACATTCAAATGTTCCCAAGGGGGTCTTTTACCCCTGTTTGGGGTAAATATGTTAATTTCAATGCAGAATTAAGTTATGTTGTAATTTAGCAACATGATGCTGATAGATCGCTTTACTTCTGGTCGCCAATTTTTCGTCGCCAACTTGGCGACATATCGCCATGATGGCGACAAAATTGGCAAAAAATGACTTTTTTTTTCGAATTTGTTTTTAATTTGGCACTTTTGGCGACATTGAGTGAAGTATTCACTAAATAATGTTAAAATTGTGGATATTTAAAAGATGAATACTGCAAAACAGCTCTTACATTAGTCTGAGACAAAGTGGGGGTTGTAATTGTTTGAAGTGTTTACTTTATCACTCTGTGGCGCTATTATATTATATGTTTGTTCTTCACACACATTCCATGCAGTTTTATGCAATTTTAGATCACAGAGGCTAATAAAATTACATCAATTTTCTTTACATTTGAAAGAACTACTCTCCACGTTTACCATTTCTTTATATGTGCTGGAAAATGTCTAAAATACTACGCACAAAAGTTATTTGACCTCGTGACCCTGTCATCAAAATATTTTTTTGTAAAAACTGAGTTTATGTATGTATCAATCTATGTTTTTCTTACTTCTCCCGAAAGCCAGTGAACTGAACATCGAACCAGGTATCGAAAGATTCGTAATTTTTAAGTTCATATGTTTGGTTACTTTACATAATTGTCTGAATTTATTCAGCAGAGCTTTTCATTAAAATGTAAATTCTTAAGCACGTCTGCGTGGGCAAGAGCAAATTCGAATGTCACACACAAAGGGAGAATTTGGCACAGTGCTAAATTCTCCCTCTGGTTCTTCCCTTCCAAAACCAAGCTTTCTCTAATTCTCAACCCCTCTCTTTATCAAAAGTTTTCAACACAAAAGTAGCTTGTAGACGGGAATGTCAAGCACGGAAAGCGAATAGCTTAGGTAGTTTTTTGACACTCGGTCCGAGGGAAAACGTCAATCTCAAAAAAGGCTCTTAGCGGTCCTCTTCTAATATAAAATGCATCGGTTCAAGAGGCCACCATGCTGACCACCGTGAAGCCCCCGAAATACATTGTTGAGAATGAATTTGTCCTAGTCGTGTGCTTCACTGAAAACCCGAAGTACGCCGCCGAAGGCGGTGTGCATCAACCTGCTGCAGGCGGATTGCACGAGCCGCCTTGGTGGCAGGTAAGGTTTTAAAATCTGCCGAAATGATTTTGAAAATATTCCAAATAGTGAGTTTCAGTGTAAAACGACAAAAATATTTTACGTGATTTGTAGATAGTCGTCATGGACATGCAAACGGTTAAAATGGGTGATCAATTTCTCTACAAGTCTTTAAATTTAACTCTTTTTTAAAAAACTTTGCCAGACTTTATAAAATTATATTTCGACATTGGGCTGACGAGGGCAAATTAATCCCCCCCCCCCCCAAAGATGTCTTGATAAGTTCTTTCGATTGCTAACTATTTAAAATTTTTGCATTATTACACTATTCGCATGATGGTTCTCTGGGCAACCGTACCTAAATACCGAATTTTGTCTGAATGCTAGCATTACTTCTAGACAGATTAAAAGAGACGAAAGGATTAAAAACAGGAAGCGAGCATATATTTTTTGAAAAACTGAAGTGACGAACAACACAGTGGCCGTTCAGAGGGTTTGGGGGGTTGTCACTGCAAGGGGAACTTTTAACATTAGGTCCATTGGGTAAAATATCCGTGCCACGAAAAATTGGAAGTTAAGAGGGGTCTCCGCTTAGTAGAGGTGGCCGCTCTAAGAGGTTTTCTGTATGTTCAGCTGTTAATGTGCAAGATGAATTAAAGCAATAAAAACCGCAGTAGTTTTCTTTAATTTTTCAAAACAACATTAAAATCCCAGTGAATGAACAGCTGGTCATTCACTGGCTTTTCAGAGTTTTTCTGTCCCAGTGAGTGACCACCCCGTAAAGCTAAAATCTACACATTCTATAAAGATTGAAACAATTAAAATCATACCCTGAATATTCATACTAAATGATTCTTTTGTATATAATTAAAAAAAATTAATTTATAAGTACAATTAATGCAAATCAAAGTAGTTGTGTACACAAAACCATCCTTATCCCTACACTGCATGATTTTTTATTTTTCGTAGAAAAAAATATATGTGTTTGTCAATGTAATAAGAAAACATGGAAAAATATTTAAAAAAATTTAACTCTAAATTTTCACCCCTTTCTAATTAAAAATAGTTTCGTTGCCAAATGGCTACACCATGCATTCAACAGATAAAAATGATTGTAAATGATAGTCTTGAAATTAGTTCTTTTTTGTAAAAAAATAGAGGAATTGAACATTTGGTACACTGTACTCTTGTAATCCTTTACATTTTGACATTTTACATTATTTTTTATATGTACTTGTACTTTCCGATGATCAATTCTGTCAAATCTGATGTCTTTTGGAGGCTCTCTCGCGCAAGCTTTCTTTCTTTTCTCTTTTTTTTTTGGTTTGTAACTAGTTCCTCTGTAGCTCATGGTCTCTTTTTAATACGCTTTTATTAATTTCACATGTGGGTTTGTTTGTATGTATGTATGTATGTATGTATGTAACTCTGAATAAAAGATAAAATTTACGTTCTTTGCGAATATAAAAGTAATATATTTAATATTATTTTTAATACTAAAGGCTAAACTGTATTGCATATTGATGTATTATAAGTATATGTAAACTTAAGTGCGGATATTTAGTAGTTTTGAAAATCAGAGGGAAACCCGTGATGATCACAGCGCATTCCAATGTAAAAGCGTATTTTTTAGTTTTTTTTTTCAAAACTATATTTTAAAATTATTAATGACTTTACTTGTCCGTGTAAGCACAACGTTTGTGCTAACTGAAATCTAAAGTGAACACGTTTTAAAGGCTTTTCCCTATTGATTTTTCGTTTGTTCATTCTGTTGAACATCAATTAAGCATTGATAATTGCGAGGTCTTATAAACGGTAGAACAGCCGAAAGTACCACTTTTGGGTCCGCATGATTATATTATACCTTCCAAAAAGAGAAAGAAGCTAGCGCGAAACATAAACAAAGCACATACTTCATGAATTGTAGAGATGAATCGAAGTGTTCTCTGGATGCTTACTGCATAATGTTGCCAAATGGCTACAGACGTGTATTATGTCCTAGATTTTTTCCAAATAATTATTTTGATGTAAAACGCATTTTAAACGAAAGATAAATGTTTATTTTATTCATGTTATTTTTTTAAAAGACGAAGAAAAATATTTCATTGTAAAAAATAATTTCAAAACATGGTAGTTTGAGTGATTTTAAAAGCTATCCATTTGGATTCATTTAAGAGCATGTAACAGACCAGTGCTGCAATGCATGGAGGATAAATGGTGATAATTGCTTTAAATATACCCAATACTTGCTTTTTATGCATTGAGTTGACTTATGACTACATTCTGCTGTTCATAAGGAGGACAAATTGTCCATGTAGCCAATTGGCAACACCATGCAGTGTAGGGTTATTATTTTAGAACAGAAAAAGAAATGGCGCACGGCTGTAAACATTCTATAATTTTTGACTAGAAAAATACATGACCAAAATAATCAATTAGGTATCAGATAGCTCAGAATTTGAAGGAAGAAAGCTATTGAAGCCAATTTATCTTTAAAAAAATAATTTAGAACGTTACTTTTTAAGAAATACTGCGAAGTGGTCATTCACTGGGTGGTGGTCATTCACTGGTCGGTATACCCTATATATAATTAAAATAGTAATGTTTTCTTTTTCAATTTTTATTTTCATTCATTTTTTTAGCGATTCACGAATAAAGTTTTTATATTCTACTGTATATTTTTTGCTGTTGAACTTGTTTTTATTTTTCAGGATTTCATTCTGGGTACGAATTAAAATATGTATGATTGTTTGTATTTGAAATAATAACTTAATTGGAAAATACAAAACTGTTTTCCGATTAGTGCTATAAGTTAAAAAGAGTTAAGAAAAGAAGAAAACTAACTGGCCCCTGGTAGCTATTATTGCAAAAAGTTTTTTTTTTTTTTTAATCTCACCAAATATTTGCCAATGGTCTTTTAAATATTTCCTCGTAGAAGGAAGAGCGTCACAAGTAAAAAAATCAACTAGCTGTCAGTTTCAATAAAATATTTTTTAAACGTAAAAGTAAAGAAAATACCTGTAGTCGGAATGTTTGTTTTTTAGTGATTCCAAGTCCTTTACCCTTCAGAATTTTAATGTCTTTAATGGTCTTGCATCGCCTCTACACTGTAAAAAAACTGTTGTTTTTACAGTATAATACTGGTAGCCGAGGTTCCAATTTAAAACTGTAAAATGCACAGTAATAAACTATAAAACTAGCAATTTTACTGCTTCTTACTATTAAAGCTAGCAGTTTTACAGTTTATTGCCGTAAAATTTAGTTGTATTATACTATAAAAACAACAGTAATTATACTGTTGTTTTTATAGTATAATACAACTAACTGGCAGCCGAGGTTCCAATTAAAGACTGTAAAATGCATAGGATTAAACTGCAAAGCTAACAATTTTACGGTTTATTGCTGTAAAATTAGCAATTTTTATAGTTTACAGTACATTACTATAAAATTAGTTGTATTACACTATAAAAACAGCATTCATTTTTTGCACTGTATTCAACTCTAAGAAAAAACAAAGTTCGAGATCCTGAAACTCCAGCACAAAGGCGAGTAACATACAAATTTGACATAAATTGCCAATGAAACATACGTTAATTCTCACCAACATGCAGTCCGTGAGTCTTTCCTTTCTAAAATAGAGTTCGCGCTAAATCTTTAGCAGCCTATGAAAGGGCTCTCAGATTTCCAAACAACATTTATTCAAGCTCCAAAAATATGTCCGTAACTTTTGAACTCTAAAAACATTTTTAATTATTATTATTTTTTTTTAACTTAATCCATTCAAACCACTGACTGATTTTATGATTTTTATACGCAAATATGTTTTCTGGATTTCCATTAGTGTATTGCAGGAAAACACCAAATTATTTGTAGAGGAGTTTTAAGTAGAAGTTTCACACCGGTAATATCAGTGCATGAAAAGCTTCAAATCTAAAATGCTGGTTTTTGGGCATTTAAACTTATTTCTATTTCCAGAAGATTTTAGACTACTGGTAAGTTATACCCGAAGAAAAACTTGGGTTTCTATCTAATAGAAATAGAAAACTTTTAAATTGACGTGCATTTTTGTATTTATATCTTAAGGTGCTTATTTTTTTTTTTTTTTTTGCTACGAGTAGTTGATGATGTTTTTATTATTGAGAAGAGGATTTATAGATTCCAGAAAAATGCTAGTGCGTTATTGATCGTTTCTAAATTTTAAAGATATTTTTTTCATTCAATATTATTATTTTTTACAATAATTTAAATCTATGTGTTGTGTTATTGATTTTTTTAGCCATTGCCTAAACTCGCATAATTTGTCACCTATTTTTCGGATTATCTGCGCTCTGCGGTATTCACTTATCCGCGGTTACCTTGCCACCTTATTCCGAAAATAATCGTGAATTACTGTACATTCATTCAAGCTTCAAGAATGCGCCAAAAACTTTCAAATTCTATCCGTTTACTAATTATGTAAATTTCATCCATTCAAACCACTAACTCATTTCACCGATTTTTATACTGTAAATGTGTTTTTTGTGTTTTGATGTTTGCAATGCAGGTAAACACCCCCTCTCGAACTTTAAAGCTGCTTTTCGAGACAAGCCATCCACTACACTGCAAAAAATGAACTGTTGTTTTTACAGTATAAAACTGCCAGCCGATGTTTCAATTTAAAACTGGGTAATGTACAGTAATAAACTGTAAAACTAGCGTTTTTAGTTTCTTACTGTAAAATTAGGAATTTTACAGTTTATTGCTGTAAAATTTAGCTGTATTAGACTATAAAAACAACAGTATAATACTGGCAGCAGAGGTTCCAGTTTAAAACTGTAAAATGCACGGTTAGAAACTAAAATTAGCCATTTTACAGTTTAGTACTGTAAAGTTAGAAACTTTAGTTTACTACCGTAAAATTAACAATTTTTACAGTTTATCACTTTAAAATTACCTGTATTATACTGTAAAAACAACTTTAATTCTTTACGGTGTAGACAAAAGAAAGACCAGTTAATGCTTTAAAATTTAAGATTGTACAAAAATTTCAAGTCCAAAGAGCTTAAAATTTGACTTTTGACTAATTTTATTATTATTTTTTAACTCTATAGAAGTAAACTGTCACTTTCCTCTTTTGGAAATTTTAAATTTTTATCAGTTAATGAAGTTTTTTCAAAAGAGTTTTAGGAAGGCATTTAAATATCTAAAAGTTATAATATTTCAATCAGATGTGTAAAATTATTGATTAATCAAGATGTTTTAAATTACTAAAGTTGTCGAAGTTGTGTAAAAAAAAAGCTGAAGTAAAGTAGTAAAATGCGAAGGAACATAAAAGTAGAAATGATTTTGTTTTAAAAATCAAAAGTTTTTGGATCATGCGCTTTGTGTTGTTTCTCCGTACAGATTTTGCTCATAATATTATGTAATAACTCAATCCAATTTTTAAAAAGATGAAAAAGTGTGAATTGTACTAATCTCCACAAAATGCAAAGCTGTTTTTAGAAACTGACTCTTCTTACATTCGTATTATAGCTCAAGTTTTAATAGCTCCCTTAATATAATCGGTTCCACTTTGAGTTTCAAACCTTAAAATTTTTATGGCTTTAATGGACAAAACAATGAACATTTCCATGTTTAATTTGAGGAAATTATAAACTGCCTCGAGACGTTTAATAATACATTCTTGATAAACGATACGATCTCATAAAATCTTTTCTACGATTAAGAGTTTTTACGAGAACAACAGTCCGATTTATGCTTACTTAATGAATATCTTTTATTAATAAGAGTTTTATTAATGCAAAATAGACTTTTAATTATTTAGGATCCTTTATCGGAAATGAGTAGTTAAATATTTATGCTCAAATTATGATGAAAAAACTTATTGAATAAGCGCAAGTTTCAATGAGCGTCAAGATTACAAAAATAAATTAAAAATTAACAAGAAGTAACTGAAATATGCATAAGCAAATAAAATTAATCTTAAAATTTCTCGTGTACGAAAGGAAATGCGACGCAAATTCAAAAACAAATAACCGTAGGGAATAACTATTGATGTGGCAATGATTAAAGAAATACATTGAAAACAGGAAAAAAAGGAAATAAATAAACGCTTCTAAATTTTTAAGGGATATTTGTTCGCATTTATCATAGTTTCTATTTTTTGAAACAGTTTTTCTTAACATTAATTAATGATAATCAGAAGCTGTAATTCTTACAAACATTCAAAGCGAAAAACACGCACACAAAAATTAGTAGGAGTAATATGATTGTGCTTCTCAAAATGTTACAGGAAAAAGCAATATTGGATTTAGTTAGTTAGTTTTTTTTTTTTTTTTAATCTAGCGAAGGATAGAAGATGGTACTCAAAAAATTTATTTATTTGCTTTAAATTTGAATCTAAGTAAGTCTTTTTCTTGAATCTAAGTAAAATTAAAATGTGTACATTTTGCACAAGGAATTATCTATGCTTAATCATAGTGTCTAAGCATTATGTTTCCTCCAACAATTTCACATATCATATATATTATTTCACAAAATCGTTTCTTTGTAAAAATGCCATAACTTCTTTAATGATTGATCAAATTTCAAAAGAAAGTGTCATTTTTTTTCTTCATGAATTTAGCGGACAAAATGAGGGTAGAATATAAAATATATGCATAACGGGCAAACATTGTACCTAACGTAAACTTCTTGTTTTTCCCAATTCTAAGAACTATCTTACTCGTTAATAAGAAAATATTAATCTCATACCACTTTATAACACACTTATTGCGCAATTTTAAGAAGTACAGTCGATCCCGCTTAATAGAATATTGGTTAAAAGAATATCCCGCTTAATATAATATATATTCAATGTCTCAAACCTTTCTACTACATTATTTTAATCCCGGATAATGGAATATTCCACTTATTAGAATATTTTTCCATTTTAAAATGGCTATTCCATTAAGCGGGTTCGACTGTATTTGCATAAAAGTTAAACCAGAATCAGTAAAAGTACGCTTACTGACGACTGAATGAGTAGTTTGTTTCTAAGCTATAAGGTCTTTGGTAGTAGGGGAGACTGGGGACGGTTGTGACGCGGGGCGGTTGTGACAGTCGTCATATTAGCTAAACCATAATTAATACCTGGTTGAAGCAAAGAGAGAGAGTATCAGCATGTTTGTCTGAATGTGTGTCAAAGCATTGCGGTAGCCATCGAGCGACATTAACGCTAGCAGAGGGGTTGGTTACTTTTTAACAGTCAAAAGTAAGTTTTTTTGTTCGATGTCTTTTAGTAATTCCTGTTGAATGGGTACAGATAGAGAAATGAAAGTTTTCTCCCCGTTAGTAGTGAACCTTAATAGTGAAATAGCAGTGATTACTTTTTATGTAGGCTATTTTGTATTGTCATGGCGATTGCTGTTTTCAAAAGTAGTGGGTTGGGGTCGGTTGTGACAAATTGCTTGGGGACGGTTGTGACACGAGTAAAACATGTTTTTATCGTATTTGATGCCCATAATACGCTTGGAGAAGACAGAAATAGGGCAGTGTGACCTAATGAAATATAAAGAAGCTTATAAAGAAGTGAAACTTTTTTTTCTTTCGGACAGCTTTGGAAATGCAACATTAATCGTAAGTCTTTGCTTCGAAACATTCATTCGTAAACGCGATGGAGCCGGCTGGCGCTGTCACAATGAAAACAACGTGTGCATAGGTTATATTGCTCATAATAAAGTGCTTTTGAGCTTACATATACGCTGAAAGCAGATATGAGAGTAAAATGGCTACTGAGACATGGTTCCGTTCATTTATGAATAGAAATGTTTCACGTCTGTTCGTGTAGCTCATGCAACTAGCCTTTCAAGAGTAACAAGCTTCAATGAAACAAATAAATGTGGAATCTTTCTTTGATACTTGAGAATTGTTATGAATAAACACGGTTATGACCCACAGGACGTGCGTAATGTTGCCAAAACAGACGTTACGAAATTCCAAAAACCTGATATTTTTGCAAAACTTGGTATAAGGCTACTTCAACTGAACGAGGCACATTGTTAAATGTTAAACTTTCCCAGATGAAGGCTATGTTGAATTACGTTTAATATTACTTGAAATTAAAAGTGATCTAGACTGTCTTGCTGCATTTTTGAACTTGTCACAACCGATCCCAAGCACTGTCACAACCGCCCCTGGGGTGGGGTCGGTTGTGCCATTTTTTCCTTTTTTGTTTATTTTGGTCCTGTGAGTTAACTATTGTACTTAGGGAGAAAATTTTAGTGTTTATAAGCAGGCAAATAAACACTTTAACATAAAAACAACTTTAAACCAGCTCACAGGCATTGCTAAGGGATCTATGGGGGAGCAAATGAAAATTGTCACAACCGTACCCAGTCTCCCCCACTGAGCTACGTAAAGTAATGAGGCCTCATTTTTCCCACGCATGTAGGCAGAACTTATTAGACCTATTATTCTAAATGTTCCTAATCCGTCGTATTTTTGAGACGGGAAGAAATAAAAGTCATTAGAAAAAACACGAGTCATCGTGACAGTTCATGTAATTTATTTATTTATTTATTTTTTTTTTCAAAGTGCCTGTGAAAAAGTCAGGATTGCGTAAACTTTTATTTCAAGAGTGAGTTGTATAGTAGATATGACGAGTACTTTTTTTATGCATCAAATTTTATGAAAAGTTACTAGCAAGTTGTTTTAAAGTAACTTCAAATGACTTATACACCATTGTCCTTTTACCATTACGATTTGATACACCTAAGGACAGTCAAATGCATGCAAGGACTTTTACGAGTGCACTGCAAAAAATAAGCTGTTGTTCTTACAGTATAATACTGGCAACAGAGGTTCCAGTTTAAAACTGTAAAAGTACAATAATATACTGTAAAACTAGCTATTTTACAGTTCATCACTGTAAAACTAGCAATTTTACGGTTTATTACAGTAAAATTAGCACTATTATCATAAAATTAGCTGTATTAATCTGCAAAAACAACAGTATAATACTGGCAGCAGAGGCTCCAGTTTAAAACTGTAAAATGCACAGTAATAAACTGAAAATACATTTTACAGTTTATTGCTATAAAGATAAACAAGCAATTTTACAGTCTACTACTGTAAAATTAGCAATTTTATAGTTTATTACTGTAAAACTAGCTGTATTATACTGTAAAAACAACATCTACTTTTTACAAAGCGTGTGATACTCTGACTAGCCAAAAATTGAGCGGCTGGTCCAATCAGTGGCATCGAAACACGCTTTCTCGCCTAAACAGCAGTTTTGGTTACAAGAAAATTTTCGTGCGCTCCTAGAGGGCAATATATTTTACTATTTTGTTGCGCAGTTGGTATACCTTATTGAATAACTGAAGAGGAACCTGAATTTATTCTTAGCTCAATTTATAAAATTTTTGACTTACGCCACTGTTACGCTAATCGTCCATTTATAAATTCATCACTTTAGTATCAAGCGAATTGGATCATGATATGAAATAAAAAACATTGTAAACTTGAAATACCAAAATCAGCATACAATCAAGAAATCATTTTTTAAAAGTGCAATTCCTAACTTACTACAATAAGAAAAGACGTGAAATTTACAAAGTATCCATTATAGTCATAGGCGGCTCGTACAGGGGGGAAAGGGGGGCGACCACCGACTCACTTTCAAAAGCATAGGGACCTTGCCCCCTCACTTTTCAGAGTTAAAAAGTAATGATCACAATTGAAAAATGATTTCTTTTTACTCAGTGGATTGATTAATTTCACGAAAGTAGAAGCCGAATATTCCAAAAATAGTATTTTTTAATGTTATTTAAAAAAAAATGGAACTTTGAATCGGAAAGGGTGTCTACGGTGGTCATGTGTCTCGATTTTTGAGGCCGTTTTTTGGCATATTTTAGGGGGTTATTTAATTAGTAATGCTAAAATCCAATATTATAGCCAAATATTTGAGAAAAAAGAGGTTGAGAGATGCTACCCCTTACCCGTCAACTTCTTTCGACCCCCCCCCCTCTTTTTAGGTGCACCAGCCTCCTTTGCATATAGTTCATCACATACCTCACAGCCTTAAATTTAGAATTAAAAAAAATTGAAAGTGCATTCACAAAACTTTAGTTCAGATGCCCTGAGGTATGTAAACGTTTTGAAAATGTGAATAGTTGAATTTTACGTTACTAGGCTTAATTTGAATCTTTCGAACACGTCATAGTTTCACGGAAAACATTTCTTGATAATTATAACTCTAAAATAACATATGAAAAACGTTATCATGCTACTTAAGTTGTACTTTACTTTCAGAAAAAATTACCTTTTGACTAAAAAAAGATATGTTGCCCTGAAAATTGACTGTTACTACAAGTAAAATACTAAGCTGCAGCTAGTAGGGGAATGTGGGTGTAACGTAAAATGGTAAAAATATTTTCAAAGTTTGCAGCGCCACCTATCCAGTAATATTTATTATAATTTATGCTATTATTAGTTTAGGTTCCTAAACATATAGTTGTTTCCAGTAAAAAGAATTAGCTCTAAAGATGAAAGAAAAAATAACATTTAGTCATTTTCTAAAGTTGATACACATATTTTAATAGTCGTGGTTTATCAAAAATATTTCCTCTCATAAAATGATTAAGTTCCTCTAATTATCATTTAAAAAACTATTTCCATCTAGTGATGTCTAGTGTAGTACTTATTTCGTTCAAATTTACACATGTTTTGATTTTAAATGTTCAATGCAATTTGTTTAGTGCAAGCTGGGCAAAGTGAAATAGCTCGTTTTGTTTACTTATTAAGTCCTTTATTAAATCATACTTATTTCTTCATTTATAATTTTTTTTGCATTACTTTACTTATTAGTTCACTTATTTATTCATTCATTCACTTATTTTCTTATTCATTCCCGATTTTATTCATTCATTCATTTTTTTCTCATGCATTCATAATTTAATTTTTTTATTTATTCTTTTATTTCTCCCTATTGATTCATTTATTCATCTATACAAACATTTATTTCATGAAAAATATTTTTAATCAAGTAGAAAATTTTTCACTAAACATATCTTAGTTTTGACTTTGCCCCGTGGTTGTTTTGAAGTGAACATTTTCCACGTTTTTCTGAAGGTACAAAATAACTGCCAAAAATGAAAAATAATATTTCAACGATAGTTGATTACAAAATAAATTATTCCTTTTTATATCCAGTATTTTTCAGAACAAATTTTCAATTTGTTCATATTGAACCAAGTAAGTAATCTTAATTATTTCACTTTGCCTCACTTTCCCTACATGTTTATGTTCAATCGATGTGAATCACTTCAAAAAAGTCTTAATTGACAACAGTTAAACTGTAATTCAAATTTAACGTTTCACTCAATATATGTCGGTCATCAATCAATGTGAGTGTCTTGATGACGATGACGAATTGTCGACACTTAACCTTCAAATTTACTTGTGCTAGTTTTTTGTGATGAATGCATTGATAGGTTTTTCCAAAAAAGCCATATGTAACAAAAAGTTTTCGTGATTTTTTATACAGAATACACATGCTTTGATTTGGGACGCAGCTAGAGGGTGCGGAGGGGGGGGGGAATCCATGGTTTTAACTCATATTGTCAAAGCTAATAAGGTAGTTTATACAAGTAGTGATCCCCCCCCCTCCCGATGACTTCTGGTCGCGTCGGTAGTCTTGATAACAATGATTGATGAATTATCTACGAGTAAATTGATAGATAACAAATAATCAAAATTTTTTTTTATTAATTCTTAGTTATATTATATGTAACAAAAATGGTTCGGGATTTTTTATACAGAAGACACATGCCTTGGTCTGGGACGCAGCGCCAGGGAATGGGGGCAACCCATGGTTTTAACACATATTGTCAAAGCTAATCAAAGCTAATGAGGTAGTTTATACAAGTTGTGATCCTTCCCCCTGATGACTTCTGGTCGCGTCGGTGGTCTTGATAACAATGATTGATGAGTTCTCTACGAGCAAATTAATTTATAACAAACTATCAAACCTCTTTTATTAATTCTTAGTTTGCCATTTCAGCAATCGATGAGTTTTTTCCTCACTAACATGCGCAAGTGAGAGCGAGCTAAACACTCGGCCATAAACATATCGCGTAATTATATACACCGCCTTTACACATTTAGTTGAAAGAAACAGAAAATGGTAAGGAGGGTTCATCCAAAGCCAACAAATAATTTCCATCCTAGAAACGAACGAATGGCAGTGAACGAGAAAGAAAAGCATATCGCAATAGTGAAGAAAAAAAAAAGAAAAAAAAACTGGTGCTCCCGTACTAATGGAGACGGAAGAGTGAGGAGAATTCCTCCCTCGGGTAGCTTCCAAAACACCATTATAGCCTCAATCGCTGCGTGACGCCGCGCTTCAAGACCGAAAATGGAGAGAGAGAGAATGAGTGGCAGAAGAGGATGGGACGAAGGAAGCCCGGGAAAAGGAGCGAACGAATGAAAAGGAGCTGGAAAAAAGGGAGTGGGGAATAAAAGGTACAAGGAAGAATATGACATGGTAAAGCGCGTCGGAAGAGACAAGCAAGTAAGTACTAGGGGCACCTTTAATTGGCGGGTGCCGCGCGTCGTAATGAAACAGATGGCGTACGCAAAGAGGTATGCCATGCTTTCTTGAGTTTTTTTTATTTTCAACTTTTTTTTTTATAAATATACAATTTTTTTCGAGGGGTTCGCCTTGGTTCCAGACGGGGGAATGGTGGATTTTCTTTCACAAATGCAAAGGCGAATAAAAAACGTTTTTTCCGTCGTTTTTCTTTTCCCGTTCTTTTCTTTCCTCGCTTTTTCTTTTTCATTCTTTGTGAAGTCAGCAAAGTATACGGAGATGTAAGGAGCCAAGCGCTGCGTGTAATGAGAAGCAGAGCGCGCCAAAGCGGTGGAAAAATGGCCGGTATAATAGTCGAAATTGTTTTTTAGCGTGAACTTCTACCCCCTCCCGCCCCTTTTACACAGGCATTACTTTTAGTTCATTTTTTCCTGGGCGCGCAGTTTTGCGTGTAGGTGATTTTGCTTTCGGAAATAATGTTCAAATTACTTCTCCACTGACGTGTGCAATTTTTTATCAACGAACACGAATTGCTCAACCTACTGCGTTAAGAGCTTTTTCCTTCGAGATTGGAAAATTGGGCCAAAAGCAAGAAAAAGTTCTTCAGACGTTAGCTAATAAATACTTTCAACTACTCCCTTGCCTACTTTTATGCTGCAGTAATCATCAATGGAGAAATTTACTAAATGTCAGGTATACATACAATTTTTATTTGCTTCTCTTTGAGGTAACTAGTGCAAATAATATGAGCAGCTCTAGTCTGTTTTGAAACAGGAGATGGTAATAGTACCTAGCTATACAGCATGATTTAGAAAAACTTTTTAAGGAAAGCCTACCAACGATTTGAACTTTGATCGCATATAACTCAAAACTTAAAAAACTCCACTTGCATCCCTTTCGACCCCTACAATTAATTTTCATAAAATTTTACGATTGTCAAACACGTGCTCGACTCCTCCATACACAGGGTCTAATTTCCCAATAGGCAGACTAGGCAGCCAGCTGCCTTGGGCGGAATATTTAGCTTTTACCCGCTTTTTTTAAAAAAAATATTACTCTTAAAAGAAAAGTATTAGCATTCTTTCATTTTCGATGGCGAAATCTTTTTCTTGTTATTCAATATTGTTTACTTTCACACATGTTAGGAAAATGAAAATATTTCAAGCGTGTCAAAATATAATAGTAAAACAGGTATAATAGTCGAAATTGTTTTTTAGCGTGAACTTCTACCCCCTCCCGCCCCTTTTACACAGGCATTACTTTTAGTTCATTTTTTCCTGGGCGCGCAGTTTTGCGTGTAGGTGATTTTGCTTTCGGAAATAATGTTCAAATTACTTCTCCACTGACGTGTGCAATTTTTTATCAACGAACACGAATTGCTCAACCTACTGCGTTAAGAGCTTTTTCCTTCGAGATTGGAAAATTGGGCCAAAAGCAAGAAAAAGTTCTTCAGACGTTAGCTAATAAATACTTTCAACTACTCCCTTGCCTACTTTTATGCTGCAGTAATCATCAATGGAGAAATTTACTAAATGTCAGGTATACATACAATTTTTATTTGCTTCTCTTTGAGGTAACTAGTGCAAATAATATGAGCAGCTCTAGTCTGTTTTGAAACAGGAGATGGTAATAGTACCTAGCTATACAGCATGATTTAGAAAAACTTTTTAAGGAAAGCCTACCAACGATTTGAACTTTGATCGCATATAACTCAAAACTTAAAAAACTCCACTTGCATCCCTTTCGACCCCTACAATTAATTTTCATAAAATTTTACGATTGTCAAACACGTGCTCGACTCCTCCATACACAGGGTCTAATTTCCCAATAGGCAGACTAGGCAGCCAGCTGCCTTGGGCGGAATATTTAGCTTTTACCCGCTTTTTTTAAAAAAAATATTACTCTTAAAAGAAAAGTATTAGCATTCTTTCATTTTCGATGGCGAAATCTTTTTCTTGTTATTCAATATTGTTTACTTTCACACATGTTAGGAAAATGAAAATATTTCAAGCGTGTCACTCTATTAGGGTAAAACAGTAATTGTAAAGACGAAAAGCGGCCCTCGATTGTAAAACAGCAGATGCAAATATTGCGTTTGGAGAGAAGTCGCAACAACATTTCAATTTTTCTAAGATTTCTGGTTTCATAACTAAATTATATTCAACTGTGGTTTCTTGAGTAATTGACGCGTATTTTCTCTTTGACACAATATTATTATATTTAAAAAAAAATATGTTTATATTGAGTTTTGGAAGCAAAAAATATGAGTAGAGAGCGAAAAAATTTGAATAGTTCTAAATAAAGAAAACATGCTAAATTAAAAACGGAAGAATAAAAGGCTTCAAAAAGTTTTTAAAACGTGATACATATTTTTAAAATAGGCAGTTTTCAAAAGCGAATATTTTGGGCATTTTAGAATGTAATTCAACAACAATTTACACATAAAATGCCCTCAAAAAGTGAAGAGTGGTAAGAAGTTAACGTGAGTGAACGTATGACATTGATATAATTATTCAAATTTGCCGATTACCCATTTCCGATTAATCGGCTGCTGAAAATTGGCCGAACCGACTAATGATCAGGATTTTTTTTTTTTTTTTTATTATTATTATTATTTTTTTTTTTTTAATATTACTAATTTCACCACCACTTTTTTTTATTCTTTCTTTTTAATTCAGAATTTAGAAATAGTTACTAATTTATTTCCGAGAGAAGATATAGTGTTTTTTTTTTTTTTTTTCATTTTTCTAATTTTCCCAAAAACAATTTCAAAGTTTTATCAAATTTCATTGAACTAATTTTCATATTATCGTAATAAATTTACCTTAACACACCAGACATAAAAATATATAAAAAAAGGGGGGGGGGGCTGTGGTGAGTACTTTAATGTAGGAGTTTTTCTTAGTTTAAATTTAGTTTTCAATTAATAGTAGCAATTTTTAATTCAACACATTTATTCTTTAAAAATTAGAGGTTATCTAAAAGCACTATACTAAGGAATAAAGTATCGGCAAGAAAAATATTGCAACATTGTCTGTATGCGTATATTTTTTTAAATAGGAAAATTAATTTATTAAAGCATTTATATCAATTGAGAAGTTATTTTTCTATATTTCATTCTTTGAATTGTTTGTTTTATTTTTACTCACGACACTTTCATACTACATGTTATACTTATGTTTGCAGAAAATTATTTATTTCTTGTTTATAAATTTATTCATGGTAGTCTTTTGCTCAAGGAATACTGAAAGTAATTCTATTAAAAACATTTTTTCCACCGGTTGATCGACAAAATCTGACTGTTTATAAATTTAATGAACTACTCATGTTTTCTCATTTCAGTTTTAAAGTTCAGGAACTTAAATAATTCATCCCTGTGCATTTTCAACTTCTGCAAAGCGGGCATATTTCACTCTACTAAAAGTTATTGTTGTTTTCCAGAATTAAGGAAGAAATACTGCTTAAAGAAATTCAATATATATGTCTGGAAAACTTTTAAATAAAAGGTTGGGAAAGAGATGAGAGGAATGTTACCGTGAGAAGAATGCATTTATGACGAAGTAAAATTTGAAACGTTATTTTTGCTTTACAGTAATTGTAGAAAGCTTACACTCTCGCTTCATTCAAATCCTCTACATTCACTGGTCGAGCTAGGAATAATTTTTCACATTTTAGTTCGGCATAAATGCAGCAGTCCCAAACTTCTCCTGTTCTTTCCTCTGAATTATCCCCTGTTATAAAGTAAAAAACTTAAAAATGAAATTATTTAGAGAAACTACGGTTATCTTTTCAGCTCTATACACACGGACAAGGCACTAGAGAGCGGGTGCTTTGAGGGTCCAAACACCCCCTAATTTCAGCACCACATTTTCATTTATAATTAAAGGTATTGATTGTTCTCTCCCTAAAATTTACATTTTTTAAAAATGATTATTAATCTGTAAAAGTGAATGTTATTTTACATACAGTTAGTTTTGTTGTAAATTTTACAGTAATAAACTGTAAAACTGCTAATTTTGCAGTGGTAAACTGTAAAATTGCTGGTTTTACAGTTCATTACTGTGCATTTTACGGTTTTAAACTGGAACCTCTGCTGCCAGTATTACACTGCTGTTTTACGGCATAATACAGCTAATTTTATAGTAATAAACTGTAAAATTGCTAAGTTTACAGTGATAAACTGTAAAATTGCTAGTTTTCCAGTAATAAACTGTAAAATAGCTAGTTTTACAGTTTATTACTGCGCTTTTAGTATTAAACTGAAATCTCTGCTTTCAGTATTATACTGTAAAAAAAAAAAAAAATTATTTTTTTGCAGTGTACATATCATACATGATTCCATCATGAAAATGGCAACAGTAGTTTTCGGAATATTCTCTTTAAGAGCATCACATCTTGAGTTGTGTTTGAGCAGAGTTGGGAATGAAGCATCTGTGTCGGTAAGTGAAAGATAGTATTATTTCTCCCGAAAGCAGTATTGCACACAAAAAGAGCATTTTTCAGTATTATTTTTAATCAAGGACATACTATTTTCTTTTATGTCAGTATTCTAAAGATAAAACTCAACAATAACGACATATTTTGAGATATTTCAAATATTATATTTAACCCTTTACTGCATGGTGTGCCTGATCTGGCACAAACCAAATAAACCCTCATATTTTCCTATGATGTTTAAATGCAGTTAAACTGAGCTTTGTGCCCCTTCAGGAATATTGCTATAACAGTTTAGTGTGATTTTTATGCACTAGTTAGTTGCACTAGTCTAGGTATTACAGTTCTTGCTTTTGAAAAATAGAATGTGAATTACAGTAAGAAGTGTGCTTAATCATTATTTCCTTTGTTCTAAGAATGTTTAGATATAAATGCTGTACTTAGTGGTAAAAATTGTTTGCTCCATTTATGGCACAAAACACATTGTAGATTATTACACTTCTCGGTATAAGCTCATACTAAGTGCTTTTTGCCATACGTGAAACAAACAGTTAAAACATCATTTTTGGCACAAATTTTTAAGATTAATTTTTTTCTTCATTTTTCTGAACTCGGGGTTATTTAAAAGATAACATATGATTTTTTTCATGAAAATACAAAAAATCGTGCAGTGAAGGGTTAAGATTGAATACAAGAACGTCATAAAAAAAACTCAGCTTTTGTAAAACTTTTGCTTTTCACCCTTCTTCTCCCTGAAACAGAGAAAAACATCATCTATTTTTGAAAAAATCCTTATGCATAAAAATAGTCAATCAGTTGCTTTACATGAGGTTTTGCTGCATGATATCTTGTTTTTAAACTTTTCAATCACTCTCTTGAAAAATCACGTTTTTTTTGCGTGATGACGCGGTGTTAAAAGGAGTGGACGATTTAACAATAAGACATAAAAAGGAACTGTTGAAATTCAAGCATGACATTCATGAGGTTGTATGTGTTTTTCGTACCGAACAACATGAATTGATAGAAGCGTACATGCTATTTAACATCATGCAGTAAAAACATAGCTTGCAGAAAGTATAGAGGGTAAAAAGCTAATTAAAATTCCACGAAAAGATTGTCTGATTAGGGCCTTGTTTTAACTAATTGAAAAACAATGAAATTTAACGTCCTAAAAGGCTAAACAACAAGAACTTTCCTCTTAAATATAATTTTAAAGAAATGGGCACATTCCTATCTAAATTAAAATACACGCTACATTTTATATGCACTTGTTACATTTATTTTCATTCGTAGCTGACGTTTGTACGCATTTCTCTCACACACAATTTTCTTTCCTTTCAAAGAAAGATTATGAAATATTCTTTCATGAGTTTCACGCTCGCGGCACAAAAGAATTAAATACACACAAAAGTGAAAGAGCAGAGAAAAGGCTCGATGGAAGTATTTCACGACTACGCGTTAAGAAAAAAATCGCATTGTTTAAAACCAAACAAAAAAAAAAAAAAAATAAATAAAAAAGAGTTCAAAACATCAAAGAAATATAGAATCTAAATCCGAAGTTTTCTCTGCGAAGCATTGAACTATAATTTCCTACAAAAGAATTTAGTCATAATAAGTAAGGACTGGGGGAGAGAGGGGGTCCCGGTGTCATGACTCCTCCGCCCCACGCGCATTTTGGAGACATAAATTTTGTAAACTTTACGAAGTTGTAGAGCTGGAGTGAATCCTCCCCACCTCGGAACTTCACCCCACTCCACCAGAGCTCAAACATTACACTTATGACCAGTGGTGTAGCCAAAAAGAGAGATAGGGAGCAAGGAAAATATATGCATAAACACACATGAAGGGCCTAAATGCGTGTTTTTCGACCTTTAATTTCGAAAATTTTCCGATGATCCCCCTTTCCCCTTGAAAAATTTCTCGCTAGGCCACTGCTTATGACCCCTCCCCCCTTTCGATAATGATCCACTCCAAAACCAGAAGCTATGTCCGTTCTGCTGGAGTAATGTTCAACGATTTATTCTGTTTGCTGTTACTTAATAAAGAATATTTAATAACCTTAAAAACGGCTGCATAACAAAACCGCGCTGCTCATAATTAAAGAATTTCTCGCAAGTGTCACGAAGGAATTAAATGCAAACACACAAGCGAGCTAGTCGTAAAAGTTTAACAAGAAATATTTAGTTGCTGAATCCTAAATAAAAAAATGTTTCATTGTTTGGAAAGGAACGCAAGGCAAAGAAAAAATTTTTTTTTGAAAGCGCAGGAAGAAGAAGCATTCCAGAAGTGATGCTCAGCTTCGCGTACTATTTAATTATAGTATTAATCAAAAGAATTTATTTACGCAAGTTGCTTTCATTTCTTGTTATTTAATACAAACCATTTAATTTAAATAAAACTTTCAAAAATACTTCTCTTTTGCATAACGTGCATAAAAAAAGGCATTGCTCTTGGTTGCAAAATGAACAGTCATACATTCGAAATTCAAACGAGTTGAAAGTGAAAGAAGGGGAAAAAATATTTGCTTAAGAAGAGAAATTTTTCAGTCGAAAGCAGCTTTGGCAGATTTAATTACGATTGTTTTATTTTCTTCAAAATATGGTTTTTCAACGCTGTTTATCAACAGATTTCTTACTTGAATAAATTACTTCAGGAAAAATAAGGTTCACTTTTCAAATCATGTATTTAAAGCTAAGAAAGTCAAAGTTTTTGACTCATTTAAAATAAAACTCATCAAAATTGGGTTGTTTTCTATTTTAAAAGTCGCAGTTTCGATTCCAACATACTGTCGTCCCGGCTTAATTGGGTTACGGATAAACGAATACCCCGCTTATACGAATAAAACATCCCGGAACCCATGGCATAGAGGTAATGTTAAAGATCCCCGCTCAAAAAAATACCCCGCTTAAACGAATAGTATTTCTTAGAACCGACAGTATTCGTTTAAGCGGAACCGACAGTTTTATAAAATGAAATTACTTGAAAATGTTATTTATTGAGAAAAAAAAGTATATGTTCTTGACGTCAGAAAAAAATTACAAAATTGATTTGAAGTAATAAAAGATACATCGATATTTCAACCGAGGAACCGGAAAATTTAATTTAAATATAAAAGTACTTAAAAATAATACTTAAAAATAAAAGTATTAGGGAGCTTCAAAGATATTATAAATCTAGTAATACTTATCAATATTGGGTTTGGAATACTTTTTAGAGAGCAATGATTAGTAATAATAATGATAATGATAAAAACCACAATAAAAGAAAAAAGAATAAATCGAATTTTCGTCAAAACTACCTAAATATAAATTGTCTCTTGAAAATTAGCAGAAATTATCTTTAAAATGATGCCTTATTTTTCAAATTTCTTGAATTTTTGAAAAGGTTATGTCGTTACAAAAAAAAAAAAAAAGGCTTTAGTCACTAAAGCAATGCTTAGTAAAGCATAAAAAATATTGTAATTTAAGCATCTACTTGGTTGAAATATTTTTTAAAAGTAAAGGTGTGATTCATGATGTTAAAATCACCCTACTTTACATTTATAGGATTTTTATTCTAATAAAAACACAACTAAAAATCATTGGAAAATAACTTGTACTTATGAAGCATAAAAATAAGGAATCTTGCTTTAGCCAGAAACAATTCGAATCAAACATGAGTCTATAGGTGCTCATCTAGTCAAAAACTATAAATAAATTATAGCATTTTATTTAGATACCAATGTAGGTGTCTCATTTCTCCCTTATTAATAACAGTTCATGAAATTTTTTGAAAACAATCCGCAAATAGCCAACTTTTTTCCTGTAGTTTGCTTAGAAGATTAGTCAATAAAAACATTGAAATTTTTTTTACATGACAACAACTTTCTTACAAAACCTTTAAGAACCGAGATTTAATTTACTCCTCCCCACCCCCTACAGTTAATTCTTAATTTTATTTTACATTAATGGTTTTATTTTAAACTTCTATCTCCTTAACACATGTTTACTTTCAAAGGCAGTTTAGGGAGAACTTTGATGAAAACATTTATTACATTACTGTGGTGCCCACTCCAGTCATTCCAGCTCTCATACCAACTATGGTCTTGCACCAGAAGAGGGCGCTGCAGCTAAGAGACGAGAGCTGCGCGGAGCCAAGAGGCAGAACGACGAAGAGACGAGAGCTGCGCGGAGCCAAGACGAAGAACGACGACGAGACGGAGCAGAGAGAAGATGCTCCTAATGACGAGGGTCAAGCCATGGTCCAAGTGACGATGTCACTACTTTTATTCGTTGTATATGTTTGTAAAGTATGTGTAATTAAATCGTCCTAGTCAAAAAGTAGTCTTGTTGCTCTTTGAACATCAAGTGGGGCAGAACCCCCCACATTACTAACACTAACTCTGTATTAAGATTTCCTCAAATAATGTCAGTATCACCACAACGCCATAACATTTTCAATATATGTCCAAGGCTGTAACTTAATGAAAGTAGCGAACATCTACAACTTCTTATAAAATTCTTTAGAATCTCAACAGCAGCAGAAAATTTCTTTGTTTTGGAGCAATCCGTTCATATCCCCCCCCCCCTTCTTTTTTTGATTAAAAAAATCAATATCTCAATCTCAATACTCGCAACGTTTCTAATACAGCAGTTATGGTATACCTACCTTAGCCTCAGCTTTGCTTATGTCTGAAATAGCGTTAAACCTTTCAGAAAGGGTTGTCAACTGAATCGATATTTTTAATGAAATTGATTAAGGAAAAAATTTCAAATAAAAGATTAAAGAAAATTTTGAAAACTTCTTTTCATTCACTCTTCTTTAGATTTTAAGTAATCAACAGTGTTTCTCTCACAAACGTACGATAATTCAATTTCTATGTATTTTTAGAAACTTATTCTTATTAATGCGTATCTTGCGCGATTGCTAGAATTTCTATTCGTGATTATGCAAAAAGTTCATTTCCCAAAATAACTGAAAACTCTTCGTTTCGTCCTATCTTTTTTCTATTGCATTTAACTATCAATATTCCTTAAGAGAAAGTTAATAATTTTGCTATTTCATGAAAATGTGTCTTTTTTTTACAAAAATAGTTATCAAGATAGTTTGTTTCTTTTAGTATTCTGGAATAATACCAATTAGTTTTCATTCATTAGAAGATGGAGGTAAAACTTTCCGAAAATAATGTCAACACAATGATTAAACGAAAAGGTTTTGAAAAATCAGCTTCAAAAAGTTGAAAGATTCTACGTATCCCAGACGAAGAAGTTTTAAATTTATTTTTCTCTTCCAGAAATTTTTTACAGTTGTTTGCGAAAATCTATTTCGTTGATTTTATTCCACTCGATGGAGCAATTTAAGTCAGATTTTTTTTTTTCATTTGAAATCAATTTTGTCTTTTTTTACAGTTCATTACTATAAAATTAGCTGTATTATACTGTAAAAAGCAACATTCATTTTTTACAGCGTGCTTCTCCCGAATTTAGTTATCTTACAATTCTTATAGTCTTAAAATATTTAAAGAGTCTACCTGAAAAGAAATATTTTACTTTTTCTTGTGGTTGGTTGGCGTTTGGTTCTTAAACTACTCGGTTATTCGAGTTCGAGTGGCCAACGCCACCCGATATCAGTCAAAAACGGTACGACTTTCGTTTTTAAGAGAGCACCACTGTCGTTATAATTTAAAAGGCCATGAATCCAAATTTTACTGCAATTCAGTTTTACAAATTTTTTTGTTGTTTGTTCAAACATATAATAATCAAGGAAATTTAACCGCTTGCCTGATTATCCCGAGTTATCTCGGGCTCGTATGAGTTGCAGGTAATTATTATCCCGGGAAAACTCGGGTGAAACTAATTGATTTTACGATAATAAATAATTAAAAATTCAACTTGAAACCTACATATTTTATTTGTATTGCTTCATTTTCTTGTATTTCAAAATTAAATTTTAAAAAAATGTGTTTTTTTTTTTTTTTTTTTGCAATTTTTTCCAAAAAAAAATTTGTAAGGGAAGTGGTTAAAATTTTGTCCCTGCAGGTTTTACTTATGGGCTAAAACATTTCTTAAATATAATAGCATTGTGAAAGTTAAAAAATTAGGTCTAGTTTTTTCCAACATTTTTTCCCTTGGGGCTTTCTTTCTTAGACGACGGATCATTAAGATGGAAGTTAGATTTAGCTCAGACACACATGCCATAAGGACCCGTTTATAGGGTAGGCAAACATGAAAAACAACACTTTCACACTAAGAAATGACAAGGCCAGGAGAGAGGGAACGTACATCCATGGGGGGAGTCCCTCTCGTGCTGGGATGAGAGCCCGAGACCTCCCTATCCGAAGTCGGACTTCTCTAACCATTAGACATGATGTCTGTGGCACTTTTCTTATGAACCAATAATTACTTTAAAATATTCACTCATCATCAGCTATTTTGAGTGTTATGTATAATTTGATAGCGCCTTCTCTTCTTTTAAGGAGAGTTTTGATTTAAATTCAGTAGAGGAATGAGGGGAAAAGTGAAATGGTTAAATATTTTCACAGTTTGCAGCCACACCTATCTAGCAATATTTTAACTAAGTTCCTAGACATATAGTTGATTCCTGTCAAAAAATAAGTAGCTCCAAATATCAACGAAAAACATTATGCAAGCCATTTTCAAAATTTGATACCTTTATTGGAATATTTGTGATTTTTCAAAAATATGTCTTGTTATTATAAATCATAAAATTTTTGTAATTATCATTTAAAATATTAATTGAGATCTACTGATGTCCAGTACAGTCCTTATTTAGTTTACATTAGGCCTTTTTTTTATTTTAAATCTTCAATGCAATTTTTCTAGTGCGCACGGGGTAAAGTGGATGGGGCAAAATGAAATAGTTACTTTCGTTTACTTATTCATTCATTTACTAAATTAGGTACGTATTTCTTCGTTTATTAATTTATTTACATTCTTTTACTTAATTATTTACTTATTTACTCATTCATTAACTCATTTTCTTATTCATTCTCTGCTTTTTTCACTTATTTATTTTTTCTCACATATTAATTAATTCATTTATTCATTGATTTACTTATTCGTTTATTTTTCATTAATAAGTTTTTTTTTCTTTTATTTACGCATACATTTGATTAAAATTACTGTTAACGTCGAATAGAAAATTTTTCATAACAGAAGTACTTTGTTTTTCACTTTGCCCCATAATTTTTTGAGGTGAAAATTTTAAACATTTTTTTTTTGAAAGTACAAAATGACTACCGAAGATGAAAAATAATATTTCAACGAAAGTTGTATTGCAAAATACATTATTCCTTCTTTATGTGCAATAACTTTTAGAACAAATTTCCCATTTGTTCCTTTTGAAGCAGGTAAGTAAACGTAACTATTTCACTTTGCCCCACATTCCCTCACTATCATTTATGAACGCACAATTGATTTAAAAGCATTGTTGAGATTGAATGGGACACTAGACATGGAAATGAATGGGACACTTTTTCCCTTCTATTCTCAGAAATTCCAGAATTTTATTTTTGTTTCAGTTATCGTACATAAAAACGATTTTTTTTTTTTTTAGTTATTTGCGTATTTTTGAGTAGTTATTCAAGTCGTTTGTGCTAAACTACTTATACTAGTTTATGTTTTATTTTTTTAATGCAAAGCAATAACTGATATTCACAGTAATTTCATTAAAAGTTCCAAGTTATTTTATGAGTAAGAAGATTGGGTTTTGGTATCTATTTATTTCAAGGTTTGTGTTTTACATTTTTTGAAACAAATAGTAATGATTTTAAAATAAAAGATTATCGGTAAACTTACTCTAAATTTTATTTTTTTGAAATTTTCGATATGAAAGTAATTTAAGTTTTTTTTATCTATTTAGCTTTGCTACACAAATAACTGAACTCATGTTTGTGAAAATTGCAACACCATGAAGGAATCGTTATAATTGAATGAAATTTAATACACAGCTGAGTGATAGTGGTACAAATAAATGAAGAAATGAATAACTTAGAAAGCCAGCAAACAATATAAAAAAATGAAATAAGTATTTTGTGTAGCCACCACGCGCTGCAATAAAGGTTGCTACGCGACGTGGCATGGAGTCAAACAAATTTTTAATGTCTGCCTGATCAAGAGCATTCCATACTGTTTGTATGCGTACCCAAAGTTCGTCTGTAGAAACAATAGGACGAGGATCACGGACGAGACGCAGATCAACGAAATCCCTTACATGTTCAATCGGCGACATATCCGGGGAATACGCTGGCCAGGGAAGAAGCTGTACCTGTAGCGATGCAAGGAAGGATTGAACAACCCTAGCGCCATGAGGGCTGGCATTATCCTGCTGAAATACAGTGCCAAGCAAGCCTTGAAGGAAAAGGGCAGCTTGGGGCTGTAGAACTTCACTGATGTACCGGTTGCTGTTCAGGTTACCCACAATTTGTAGTAATTAGATCATCCGTGATATGATATGGCACCCCAGACTATGACAAGGTGTTCGTCCACTGTGACGTTTGATAATGCACACTGGAACGTAGCGTTCACCGGCATAGATCAGCACGCCAGTCTTTATGCTGATTAACCCATTGTAGCTCTGTTCGCCCCTGTTCGGCGATGGTTTAGCGTGAGGAGGATCCTGTATGAAGGAGTCCTTCCGCGCAGTCCTCGCTGCAGCAGACGTCTACGAATTGATGAAGCACACAATGAAACACCTGTAACTGTTGACCACTGTACTGCCAGTTGTCTGGAAGAAGCTGTATGGTCCGTCAGCACCATGCGGATCAGGTGTCTATCATCTCGCGCTGACGTCACATTTCGAGATCCACTCCCGGATTTTCGAGTTGTCCGACACTCGTCCGTCCACTTCTTCCAAGCACGCATCACTGTGCTGCACACGAGCGGCTAATTCACGATAAGACAATCCAGCTTCACGAAGGCCGATGATCCTCCCCCGTTCAAACTCCGTAAGATGATGAAACCTCGCTCTTTTTCGTCGAAGAGGCATAAGCAACGTCTGAGCTAACGTTTATCACAATCAGACGACCACCTATAACCATACACGCCTTGCTGCAACCGTCTATTTATTCGGATAAATCCGGCGTTCCGAGGGTGCTGCTCAGCGTACGCATGCGCTACGAGTCTAAAATTCTAATCATTTGCATATCATACCATACTTTGCATTTGTTGAAAATTTCAGGTGTTGTAAGTCCTTCATGGTGTTGCAATTTTCACAAACATGAGTTTATTTTGCTTCTTAATTGCATATACTCAAATAAGATGAATTGGAGAAAATTAAACATGCATTGTAAAAAAATGAATGTTGTTTTTACAGTATAATACAGCTAAATTTATAACAATAAAGTGTAAATAATGCTAATTTTACAGTAAAAAACTGTCAAATAGCTAATTTTACAGTACTAAACTGTAAAATTGCTAAGTTTGCAGTAATAAACTGTAAAATTGTTAATTTTAGTTTATTACCGTGCATTTTAAAGTTTTAAACTGGAACCTCTGTTGCCAGTATAATACTGTTGTTTTTACAGCATAATACAGCTAAATTTTGCGGAAATAAACTGTAAAATTGCTAACTTTACAGTAAGAAACTGTAAAATCTCTTGTTTTACAGCTTATTACTGTGCATTTTACGGTTTTAAATTGGAACCTTAGCTGCCAGAATTGTATTGTAAAAATAACAGTTCATTTTTTGCAGTGCAGTTACTCTCAGAGAGTGTATAGTCTTAAACATAATCCACCAAATTTCATCTCTCAGTTCATCCGAAAGAAGGGGAAGGATGTAAAGTTGAAGCATGAAAATTCTGTTTCGATTTCCCCTAACTGACTCTACTTTCATTTAAAATTCTGAATAATTGAAAAAGTTCTCAGAGAAAGCAAAAAAATTTTATGTCATTCTTAAAAAGCTTTTCAGTCAGCGATTAAAATTTAATGAGATTAGACAACCATAGATTGTAGTCAAATTATATTCTGATTGAAAAGATAATTTCTAACACGCAACTTTCATTATAAAACATAAATTGTTTTAGTTATTGATTTTTTATTTACTTTCAAATAAGTCATTAGCCCTGTGTCAGAAAGCTGCCGACACGGCGACATTGTCGTAGAATCAGGGAGACAGTGTGCAGAAAGATTTTTGTGATTGGGAGGAAAATAAAGCTAAGAAAAAAATATATATATATAAAACAGCCACCAGAAAAAAAACAATGAATCTATAGTATTAATGTTATCATTTTTATAAATATAAACACCTTGTATTACCGTAAGAGGGTTGCATATATATTCATTACTGAAAAATATTCCAGTGTTGCAGAAAGAAATTGGTTCTAGAAAATTTATCGCAGAAAGCTGAAAAAATTCTGCCACAGGGCATCTTTGTTCAATTGTAAGCAAATCATTTTAAGATAGTTTAATTTTATGAAAAATAAGTTCGCAAAAAAAAACTTACTTTCTGTGGTTACTCATGCTGGATCGTTGCTTGACTGATTTGTTTGAAAATAGCTGTCAATAAATAAACTCTGATGTCCAAATAGTGGCTCTAACTGGTTTTCTCAAGAAGAAGGACTATTTAACTGTGAAAAACAGCTTTAGTAAAATGATATACCCATTACAGGTTTTTGTATGCAGTAACTAACAAGCGTCCCGTTTTTAGGCTACGGGGCATAAATGGGTTAAACATAACTTTTACAATAACGATTGTAATGAATAAAAATAACAACGACAAGATGAACAAAAGAAACTTTTAATCAAACATATCTTTATAATATGAGATAATTAAAATTTTGGTAAACTTCATTGCTTTCGTGTTAAAAGATTTTTGATTAAGTAAAAATTAAAAAATATTAATAGTAGTCAAATCTATCGTAATGTATGTAATGTGAATTAAATCATTCAATGCCTTATAAATGAAGTATTTTTTTTATTTATAATGAAAAAATTAAACGCTTTGTTACAATTGGCTTTTTGATTCATTAAAACATACTTGAAATTATTGACTATAAAAAAAATATTCCATTGAACGTGTTAATAAAATATTTGTATTTGTTCAAAAGTAAGCGCTTTGCTTTGAGTAAAGTTTCCCTTTTTTGATCAAAAAATATAATAAATCATAAAAAGTAAAGTAAGTTATAACATTAAAAGTCTTCTATTAAAACATTTTTATTCTAAAATTCGATCCTTGTTTGGTTTATTTTTTTGATTGAACAAAAGAGGTACAAAAAATCAGCGATAATAAACAAATAAAAAGTCATGTTAATGGAATACTTATCTTTTACTCCTAAAAAACGTTCATTTCATTTTAAGAATTCAGTTTTTCATATGCTTTAAAATGTACTGAATGAGTTAAAGAAAAATATGTTTAATCGTACAGCAGCCTTATACAGAATTTAAAATTGAAAAATATGCTTGAATGCATTATACTTACATTCAACATAGAGTGTTGTTTCTCTCTGACTTAAAATTATCGAAAGCATGTGCACATGCTGTTCATGCATTGGATCAATGAAGTAAAAAATCACTATTTCACAAATGCATAATGTAACAAAATATTTTCAAACATGTCAAACTAAAATCCTTTCCAAGTTCTTATGAGCGTGCACAAGTATATAAATAATAATAATAACAAAAATAATTATTATTATACCATTATTATTATTATTATTATTATTATTATTATTATTATTATTATTATTATTATTATTATTATTATTATTATTATTATTATTATTATTATTATTATTATTATTAATGTTATTGTTATAATAAAAAAAACATGAATTTTTTCTCAAGCAATTTACTCCTACTTCCCAAAACAACTTAAAAAAATATTCTCGCTGAATTGCTGCTCTTAAATTATTTAAAACTACGAGGGATGATTTCAACGACAACCCTACCCCGACGCCGCCTCTCCCTAAATTTTCTTGAAGAGAGAAACCGCTATGAAAAGGGATTAATTAAATAACCAAACCCCCTTTTCATTTCTAGAGCAAATGAGGAAAACTCTAATGAGGAAAAATGAAAGCCGGAAAAAATAAATAAATAAAGGACTAGGAATGAAATAATTTAAATATTAATCAGCTGCTTCTAGAACAGGGATTTGGGGCTCCTTTTGAAATAGTACCGGAGAGCTGCGGAGATGAAATAAGTGACTGGCCTCGTTTATTGAGCGACATCGTCAGTGGCTCTAACAGAGGAGAAAATGAGAGCCCCCGGGGTAGTTAAATAAGAAGCCGAAATAAATGGTAATCTCAAAATAATTATCAGGTGCTTCTAGATTAATTAAAGGTTTAATTTTCTTGCAGGAGATTATTACAAAATGACATTAGTGAGCTTATCTTTTTTGTCAAATTATCGTTTGTTCTTAAAAGAATTATTTAAAGAATAATTAGCGGCGAGATTGATAAAATTATTCACGGCAGATTTAACAACTCCACCCAAATAAATAAAGAAATTGTGTATGTATATATGTATATATATATATATATATATATATATATATATATATATATATATATATATATACACTGCTCGACATTGAAAATGCAACACCAAGAAGGAGTGGTCAGAAATTGATGAAATTTGGTAAGAAGACAGAGACAGCATGGAACAATAAGTGATATTTATTTCAAAATAAATAAGCAAAATTTAGAGCGAGGACGGCGTCGGCTCAGTAAGAAGTAGGACCACCGCGTACAGCGATGCACGAAGAAACACGTCTAGGCATGGAGTCAATAAGCCTGCGGATGGTATCCTGAGGGATGGCACTCCATTCCCTTTCAACCATTTGCCACAGTCCACAGTTCGTCCTCTGAACGAGGCAGTGGCAGGTTCTGCAAACGGCGTCCAATCACGTCCCACACATGTTCGATTGGTGACAAGTCAGGAGAGTATGGTGGCCAGGAAAGCATCTGTACACCTCGTAGAGCATGTTGGCTGATTCGAGCACTGTGAGGCCGAGCGTTATCCTGTTGAAAAATTGCATTTGGCAGACCCTGAAGGTAGGGGATTGCCACCGGCCGCAGTACATTATCTACATATCGTTGGGCCGTCATAGTGCCTCGAATACGAACTAGAGGTGATACGGAATTGTATGCAATAGCGCCCCAAACCATTATGCCACGTTGTCGCGCTGTGGGGCGTTCCACAGTTACTGCCGGGTTCGATCTTTCTCCACGTCGACGCCACACACGTATGCGATGACTATCGCTGGACAAACAGAAGCGGGATTCATCTGAGAACACTACGGTTTGCCATTCTGCCATCCACGTCGCTCTGGTCCGGCACCATTCCAAACGTTGGAGTCTGTGCTGTGAGGTCAATGGCAGTCTTCTTAGCGGGCGCCGTGATTGCAGGCCACGTGCAACCAGTCGACGGGAAATGGTTCTGGTCGACACAGGAACATCCAGGGTACCTTGCACGTGCTGCAGAATCGACGTACAAGTGACTTGCGGGTCCGCCACAGCTTGTCGGTGAATCCGTCGATCCAAGCGGTCTGACGTCACTCTGGCTGCACCTGCACCCCTCAATGTGGCTACATTTCCTCTTTCCAACCATCTCCGACACAGCCGATGCACAGTGCTTGCATCCATGTGGGTATCAGCTGCAATTTGACGTATGGACCTGGACCAACCCCCCCCCTTCTCAGTCCGATCACCATACCCCTTGTAAAGTCGTCTATATGCTGGAAGTGTCTTCGTTGAGGACGGCGTGGCATTTCCTCCTATCACACGTATCCTTCGAGACAAAACCAAATTTCTCCGATAATTAGTCTGGCAGAAAAACCAACATGAACATAGCCCACTTTTCAACTTCATTCTCTTATATCTTACTTCACGTGCGTCGGAGAGCTGCGCATTTCATATCATTTGCATAACTCAGTGACGTGCGTCTACGGTAAAATTTGCATGAATTTTTGACCACTCCTTCTTGGTGTTGCATTTTCAATGTCGAGCAGTGTATATATATTTAATTAGAAGCATAAAACTTTGCGAAAAATTCGTTGAAAAATGAAGTAATGAAAAAATTGACAAGAGACCCTGGGGCCTTCATCAGGGGGACTCCCCTAGGGTAGGGAAAAGTGAAGTGAGATGTTTCTAGCCAGATGCAGGCAAAATGCCTAAAAAAGATGCAACTTTTAGCCCCCGACATCTCATAGACAAGCATAAGGTCACTAGAAGTTCGAGTCATTTGAGCAAAAACATGAGAGAATACAATTCAAAAAACACCATATAAAATCAATAAAAACTCAAATAAGACTGAACGACAAAAAATTACAAGAAATACAAAAACAAGAACTCTCACCCAACACTGTAAAGAACTACAAATCTATGGCTTCTTCAATGTGCTACTGATAAGACTGTTTGTCAATTTTGCGGGGTAGCAGTTTTCAGTTAAAGTAACAGTTAGTTGTCTTATTGTCGAGTCTAGATTTGAATTATTGTTGCATATTTTTTTGTATCGTGAAATTTGTGAAAAGATAATGTTCTTGAAAACCTTTTTACTTCGACAACTGTGAAAATGGATAAGTGAGTGCACTTTGAAGTTGAAATCTATACGTTTATCAAAGAGTGCTATAGATTGACACCTTTATCTTCCAATTTAATATAAATGTCCAGAAAAGAAACAATGTTGTTGATATTTGTTTGTTTAAGCAAAAGTTCTTTTGGATAAATATCCTTGTCGAGATTATGGAAATTACTGTTGTTAAAAATTATAATGTCATCAATGTACCTGAAGGCCACAAGATCATTATCGATCAGAAAATTTGATTCATAAACGTGTAGAAAAACATTTGCAAAAGCACTGGAAAAAGACGTACCCATCGGAATACCATTAATCTGCTTATAAAAATTAGAGAAATTAAAAAGATAGTTTTCGAAAACACAGAACTTAACTAAATTTATCTAGTAGCTTCTTTTAGACCCTTATGCAGTCTTCATACTTTTCGTAAAGTTTATTAGAAATGTCTAAAATTAGATGATGGGGAATATTTGTAAAGAGATTTTCGAAATCAAAAGTATTAATACTGTAAATATTGTTATTACGATTATTTAAAAAGTTCAAAACCTTTTGGTTATTCAAAATGATTAGGTTTTTTCTGCAGCAATTCTTTTTTAAATATTTTTAAGTTTTTCGAAGAAAATATATCCGGCTCCAACGTTATAAGAATAAGTTCCACTTGTAACAAACCTGAATTTAATTGGATTTTTATGAAACTTAACAGTGATAAAAAGGAAAGGAAACTTGAAATTAAGATGGTTTGTGTTTAAGATTTTATCATATGCGAGTAACCTTTTCTTGAGGCTGGATTCTGCTTCACTAATCATTGTATAAGCGTTGATGTTGGAATATTCATTTAAAAGGAGCTGTTTGTAAAGAACTTTACACGTTACAATCCCTACTGATCTAAAAAAAACTTTATCTGTGACAATGCAGGGGATTGAGGAGGCCAAAGAAGATAACAATGAAAAAAAGGAGGCCCTTTGGCACCCTTTTTGTGTGTGACCGAGCATTGTCCTGCTAAAAAATAGCTAATGGAAGCTCTGTCATGAGAGCGTTATTGAAGCATAGCACAAACGTGCCATTAGGCTGCCATGGCACTAGGGATTAATAATTGGAGAGGCCATGCTTCGTACATCATTAACATCCCCCTATCTATAGGCACAGTGTGCCTTATATCATTGATTATTCAAAAGTCATCAAAACATTTAGACTTCTCATGAACCGTAAAAATGCAGCGTGTTTGTGCTAATTCTCCTAGGTTTCATAACATTTTTGTGGTAGGAGTAAAACTCGTACCAGTGAATAAAAATACTTTCGCCTTTGTTTGAGAAGTGTTATAAAGCTTATTTTAAAATTGGTATTAGAATCAAGAAAATCGTGGGTGCTGAAGGGTTTTTCAAAATACAATAAATGTTTAACAGGTTGGCACAAGAATAATATTAAACAGATGCCGATTGTAGAGGTGTAAACCCAAGCATCACGAAGACAACTATTATTTCTGTTTAGCTACTTCGAGAGATTTTTTTTAAACTATCCAAACTTTCGGTGAAATGTGCTAAAGTAGCATCCTTGTCAATGCCTCTACCACATTCTCTATATGTTAAAGCACCTAAAAGATTTTCTAGTTCATCAAATTTATCGAATTCTATTGAAGAGGGTAAGAAAAAAAATACAGTACGACAATTTAACTAATTAATCATAACTAAATGCAAACTGAAGTAGTCTTTACACCGGATTTCAATGAAGAAAAAAATCGGAAGCTTGATGCGTATGACGAACTAAGGTACAGTATATCGTGGAAAATTCATTTCTTACATTTGAGTTTCTTTCCGGATAACTTGAGTTTTAAGTGATGCACTTGGTGAAAGATTTCAACAAGACATTGTAAAGTATGAGAAGCGATATCAGAGAGTAAATGGGAGTCAGCCATGCTTGAAGCCAACTTTTGGAGAATACTGCCACGGGGGCCGGTAGAACCATACGGGGGGGAGGGGGGTACCAGAACTAAAAAAATTACCTAACAATTTTTTTCTAAGAAACTTAGCAAATAAATCTTTTTTTTACTAAAAGGATTTGCAAAAAAAAAAAACTTTTTTGTTACAAAAAGTAGAAGCAAAACTTTTTTGTAAATTAAAATATCGCTATTTTTTTAAAAAAAAAAAAATGCAAGGTGCAAATACACACCCTACCCCCGGCTGGTGCACATGGATACTGCCACTGCTGACTATAAGAGGCATGCTAGTAGTTCCAAAAAAAAAAAAAATCTAACTTTCCTTATACTGCAGAATAACAATTTATGTCACTACACCACAGAATTTATAATAAAAACAATCAATATACATATATACTTGTCACTAATAAAATTAACGTGATATAACAATTTTAGTTCACTATTTCAAATGGTGTTAAGGTGGCGAATCACTATTATATACTCTGAACCCAGTAAAAAGATTTTTTTTTTTTTAACTTTGTTGCAGTGCAATCTGTCGTGGCAAAGTGAAGGGCAGTATCTGCAAAATTTTCTTCTTTTCATTTATTCTTTTTTTTTTTTTTTTTTTTGCATTTTTAACATTTATTGTACTTTAGCTTTATTGTACAGCTTTGCTTGTTTGGTTTCCGGTGAAAATAATGCATAACAGAACCGCGTATTAAACCATACGATAGTGTAATAATGAAATTTCTTTTATTGACTAACATTCGAAACAGCACCGTAAAACGTATTCCTCGAAGTAGAAATTGATTTGCACTTGTATCCCGGTATCGAAACATTAGGCCATAAGGTCTGCTAAAGTTTCCAGAGAAGTTACTAATATTAACAAGTTTCGGTGAGTAACAGAAGACATCTTTCACACGCTATGTAGATGGATGTTCTGCCATATCACTGTAAAAAAAATCAGAAACGTTTCTGAAAATAAGATAAACGTTTATAAATATACCGGAAACATCCGTTTAAAATCAGCTTTCCGAAATAGTCCGAAACGTTTCCGAATATACAAAATACCTGAGAGGAAGTTGCGTAGCTCGATGCGCAACATTCGAGCAAACTTTGAAATGGCGAGTTAGTTTATATTGTTTAATGAATAAAGGATATGAAAATATCATACCAGACTAAAGTAGCACCTGTAACTATTCCAACATGTCACTGTTCTTGAATATTAATATAGATACATTTCTTGGCTATTATATACTTTTTGAACGTCAATATTATATAGTTTAGAATTCACTGAAATATTTTTTAGTCATCGCTTGTGCACAAACGCTGATTGTACTACCTTCGTACATTTTAAAATGTTTAACATACAAAAAAGGAAGCTCGTACACTGTCAAAAATATCAAAGCACGTTTCTAAATATATGGGCAGCTGCAGTTCATGATATTTTTAAAAACATTTCTGAAAATTTCGGAATATTTTCTGTAACTTTTTAACAGCTTCTGAGTATTTCAGAATGTACTTTCTGTACTTTACAAAAGCGTTTCTGTGTACTTCGGAATCTGTTTTCTGTAATTTCAAAAAAACGTTTCTTTGTATTTCGGAATCCTCTTAGTGTAATTTTCAAAAACATTTGTGTGTATTGTATATTGTGCAGCTGGGGTTTGTGAAATTTCCAAAAAAAGCGATCTTAAGTATTCCAGAATTCTCTCTGAAATTGTAAAACTATTTTGAACATCTTGGCATCCTTTTTCTGTAACTTTTTTCAATACAAATCTTATGTCACATATTTCAATAAATTTAATTAATGTTTTCACCACTGAGATGAGCAATATTTCTTTCCAAAAAGAAAACAAAAAAAATAAATCGATAAAATACTTTAATAATGGTGTGAAAATACAAAATTATGATTATTATTTTTTAATCCCCCAGTTTCTTATTTTATAACTCTATTTTTATGAACCTCAACTTTTATAAATAACAAAACAACTGATGGACTTAAAAACATAATAAAATTCATAAATAATAATTTTGTATTTTTACACAGTTATAAAAGCATTTTATTGAATTATTTTTTGTTTACTTTTTAAAATGAAATATTACTAATCTCAGCGGTAGGAAAAAAAAAATTCCGAATCATTATAATTCAGATGTGTATAAAAAAAAAAAGAGTGGCAGAAAAAAGGATTCCGAAACATTCGAAAACATTTCCGAAAATTTCAGAGATTTCTGAAATACGGAGAAAGCTTTCTGAAATACTCAGAAACCTTTCTGAATATTTCATGAACCGCAGCTGCATGAAATACTCAAAAACGTTTCTGAAAATAACAGAAAGAGGCTTCCGGCATATTCAGAAACGTTTCTGAAAATAACGGAAAGAGATTTTAGACATACTCAGTAACGTTTTTGAAAATAACAGAGAGAGGATTCCGACATACTCAGAAACGTTTCTGAAAATAACATGAACCGCAGCTGCCCGACATACTCAGAAACGTTTCTGAAAATAACATGAATCGAAGCTGCCCGACATACTCAGAAACGTTTCCTGATTATTTTTTTTTACCAGACGGCGAAATCTCGATTTATAGCCAAGTCTTCACATGTGGCGCTATTTTTTTTTTCTTTTTAATTTTGACTGTCTTTAAGACCATACGTATTGATAACGGGGCACGAGGGCAAATATTTTGCGGTAAAAAATGTCTCTATATGCTCTTTCGATTGCTACCTATTTGAACTTTTCTCATTTTTCACAACATCATTAGACTACTGCAATTGATTTTTCATGTAAACATATTACTTCACAACATTGTTTTATTTTTGACTCTTTGTTTAGTGGAGGCTAGACTTAAGTGGGTAGGCATTCGTATGCCGCCGCATGGTGCGTAAGCGCCGATGCATACTTTTACCCAAATACTTTCAAGTTTCAATCAGTCCCAGAGAAGCAGTGGTGAAGCGGTATGGCGTAGACTTAAATTTTCAAAAAGATGATACATTTCAATGAAAAACTAAAAGTATGTAACTTGTGATTAGTCGAAGACTGGCATTTTTTTTAACCCTTTAACTGTCAAGTTATTTTGCCCAAATTGTCAAATTTTTTTATTGCAAAAATCAAATGTTTAGTAACAAAATAAAACATACTTAGTAGTTAAAAATTGATATTTTGAAGCACATGGGTAAAATTTTTAAAGTTTTGTAGCCACTGCATATTTGCTTAAGGCGGCTGCCACTCAACCTGGCAGTTGTAAAGTTCGTTTCTAGTGGAGCATTATTTTCTAAAAATGAAAAAAAAAAAAAAAAAGAAAAAAAAAAAATTCTAAAAATGAAATTAATGAAAAAAAAATTAAATAAATAAAAGTGAATGCCTTTCAGTAATTCAGTCTTGTGTGGTATAACTGGAAACACTTTTCCAAGCACAAACCCGAGAAACAGTCAGGGACGTCATTTCAAGTTTTTCCAGGGGGGGGGGGGCAAAGGGTCCAAACACAATGCAATTTCATCGAAATGCATACAAAACCACGCCCACTTATATGTAAATACATTGATTTCTCAAAGTCAGGGGGGCAATTGACCCCCCTGCCCCCCCCCCGTAAATGACGGGCCTGGAAACAGTTTTTTTTTTTGTCGTGTGCCAGCCAGGCTGGCAATTTGGGGTGCGCTGCTTCACTTTTCCAACTGTACCGTTATTTGGTGTGAAGTCCGACTTCCACAGTACACGCATGCCATAGGTACCCGTTTATAGGGTAGGCAACCTTTCACAACAACACATTCACACAAAGAAAGGACAAGGACAGGAGAGAGAAAGCACATCCATGCCCAAGCCGGGACTCGAACCCGGGGCCACACCATCCATGGCAGACTGCTCTGACCACTGGAGAAGGTGGCCGGCCCTGGAAACAGTCGGGTTTGACAAAGAGATGAAGCCGAAATAAACGTCTCCCGATATATGTTCGGGTATAACAATACGATGCACTCAAAAAAAAAGAAAAAAAAATTACCCCGAGTAATACTCGGGCGTGACATTTTCGAACACCAGTGCTGTGCCCGAGATTATCACGGGCATGACAGTTAAAAGGTTAATTGTCGGTCTGATTATGTTATTTTGACACCATCCTTTTATAAACTACGATGGTCATACTGTTCGTTTTTAGTTTTATTTAAGGTTATAATTATTAAAATAAGAAACGTGGTTTTGGGCAAAGTGAGTAGAGCAGCATCATCAAACCAAGTAGACAGCGCAACCCGATTTAAAGCAGAAAAGGTAAGGCTTCCGTTTTTCGCAGAGCAACATTAAGGAGGAAGTCCGATTTAACTGAAACAAGCATGCGATAAGGACCCGTTTAAAGGGTAGGCAATCATTCACAACAACATATTCACACTAAGAGAGTATAAGGATAGGAAAAAAAGAAACTACATCCATGCCCAAAGTCCAACCTGGATTCGAGCCCGTAACCTCTCCATCCAGTCATACTTCTCTGACCACTGGACTAGGTGGTCCGCTAATCGCCTTTTCTTACCTATTTTGTTCTGGTGATAAACATTCACCAAAAAAAAAAAAAAAAACTTTTAAAAACTATCAAATAAAAAAATAAATAAATAAAATTAAGAAAAAGCAGCCAATGCCATTGAACTTCATATTATTGAGTCATTTATTAAAAACACTCCAGATTTTTTCCCCTTCTTCTGCGATCTTTTCGCGGGATTTATCTCGACTTCAGCCACCGAAACTTCTCCCGTAAACGCAATAATAGCAGCAATAATACCCCTAATAGGAAATTATGAATAGGAAAATTTCTTTCAAGGTTGCAAATTGCGTTTGGCGGTCGCCTCTGTCGTCGGGCGCGAAAAAAGAAGGCCGCCCTAATCCGGGCGCGTGTGAAAAATGCGAGGCATGGAAAGGATCTTAGGACCGTTAACTAGGTGTCTGGGAGAGAGGAGCCTTATCTCTGTGTCTTCCGGTTGAAAGGAGCAGCTTCGCGGAGCTAAAGCGCCTAATCTTCGGCCGGGCTTTCGCCCCTAAACGCATTCGTTCCGCGCAAACTGTTTGCTTCTCGGCCAGATCATTAGTGTGAGGCAGCGATCACTTTACTTGACCGCTGCAGGATTAGGCCATCAAGGGGCGGGAGGGGGCTGCGTAAGGCCACGCTCCACTGGCCGCGCCCCGAGCCTTAAGCGCCTTCCGAAACCGATTTTCCGCTTCTCCTCCACAGAGAGCCCCCCTCCCTCAAATCCCCGCCCCCTTTTTCTTCTTAGGAGCAAATGTAATGGCGAACAACGGTCCTTACTGCCATCTATCGATCATTTCTTCAACCACTTTTTCCATCCTTAAAAGTCTGAAAGAAAAAAAAATCGGAAAATAAAAAAAAGTAAAAAAAAAAACGGCGACTAGGTTAGAAAATGGGAGAGAATAGTCGAAGGTCGATAGGCTCGAACCGCTGGTCGATTACCACTGCATTTTCTTCCCAATTTTTGCATAATGGTAACTCGTGGGTGACTTTTACAAGCAGCGGTCGGAAGAAGGATTTTCGTTCTGATGAGATAAAAAGTGGCCATAAAAGAGCGCTTTTCGCTAAAGCGGGAAACATGCTTGATATTCTATTTCAGTTTTATAAAAGCTGGAGTGGCTTCATTTTTACGGCGATTTCCCCTTCTCTCTTTTGCGCTTCGATAAAAGGACTTCCGTTTTCCAGAGTGTAAATTGGGTTAGATGCAATTCTTCGCTACAAACTGTTACTGGTTGCGAGGATGTATAAACTTTCTATTACTTCTTTTTCCACTTTTTTATGACCAGTAAATTTGTTGTCGTTTAAAATTACATTAAAACTGCAATAACTGATAACATTTGTAAGTTCCGCTTTCAGTGCATGTGCATAAAAAGTGAAATTACAGTCAAATCAATTGTTCATAAATACTTAATATATTCACAGATTTTATAACTACACTCTATAACAAAAAACAATCGACGCACCTAGAAGGAGCTGGGAGAATGAAACGGAATTTCATATAGGTAAAGACAGCATTAATATAAGAAACTAATTTCAAAATAAAAGCAAAATGATCCTTTATTATAGAAAAAATCCCAAATGAATGGAGTTTTTAGTACCCTGTTGGGGCTCCTGTAGCGTGAATGTAAGAGACAATTGAGGCGGATAAGTCTCGTATATTGTCTTGCGTCATCTCGTTCTATAGTTTCCGTAAATGCAACTCTAATGTGATTAAACTCGTAGGCTAACGAACTTACCGTCCCAAATGATCCTAGTGCTGCTCGATTTATGAAAAATCAGGGGATCGAACAGGACAAAAAAGGTGATACTGTGATCGGTGGAAGAAGTCCTATGGCACCCTTGCTACGTATAGTTGGGCATTTTCTTGCTGAAAAAAGTTCCTCGGAGCTCCTGGAAGGAAAATAACTCCTGTTTTGGCCATGAGTGTTAAAACAGGAGGTTGAAGGACTTATGACGAATGTACGCTTCAGTCATGCGAGCTGCGTTGTGTGGGACGACGCATGTGAAGCATGTTGGATGTTGGGCATAATTAATGTTAGAGCTCACCACGCATACTACGCTATGGGCCCTCATTATATCACCAACTGTTAGTGTATAGTGTTATTGAAAATCAAAGGCTCACCACAACACGTGAACACAATTATATCATCACTGAACAACTTGAATCTGAGTTTGTCTCTCAAGACGATTTGGCTCCATTTGTTTGTAGTCTTATCCCTTCGAAAGCGAAACTACTCCAAATGAAACCGATAGTGGGGAATTTTTAATCCCACCCTTGTTTTCAACGGCTCCGGTTGATGATATTATGGTGCACCATCACATACGATGCACGGTCACTCATAGCATTGATCCACAACACCTTCACAACCCAGAGATACGTTCGTCAGTTGCGTTCAAGTGCTACAAGTGTTTCACCCCAGAAAGGTGCCAATGGCCCAAAAGGGTACTAAAACCTCCATTCATTTGGGGTTGTTTCTTTTAACAACTAATCATTTTGCTTTCCTTTTGTAATCACTTTCTTAGATCAATGTTTTGCTCACGTATGTAAAATTTCGCTTCGTTCTGACTACTTCTTGGTGCGGCGACTTTTTTGTGTCAAGTATATTTCAGCGGTGTTTTATTATTTTCAAGCTATAATATCAGTATTTATATCAACTGAAAGATTTTGACAGTACATTAATAACATTTTTCCTGAGACTTTGATGCTTAATACGTTTTATTATAATGCGTAGGTATCAAACTACTTTTACTCCTTATTAATAAGCGATTAGAATTTTCGCTAATTCATACCATTTATTCCCTTCAATACCACACTTTGACTTCTAAAAAAATATTAAAAGTGACTTTTTAAGGAACAAAAAAAGAAATAAAGCCTTTTTACCTCTACTTGTACAGAACGGAAAATAAACTCTTATATTACAGCCGATGCAAAAAGTTTTTAGTTGTGCATTCTCAAAAATTTAAACTCTTACGGGAAGACTAGAAATTCTGAATTTCTATAAGGAAATAAAATACATATGCCCAAGTTATTGCTACTGTTTTGGCATTGATATTAATGGTACAATTAATAGCAGTAAAACTAAATAAATATGAAGCCTAATAGTGAGTATGAGGTAATATTTTTAAATAATAGCAATATTGCGCAACAAACTTCTGCCTCATTTTGGGGAATTTACTCACAGTTGTACAAGTATATTCTTTATTTAACTTTTCCATGCAGTAGTTGATTATACATTGCAGCAAAATTTCTAAAACTTAAAAAAGCAAAAACTCTAAAAGCATATATCCACTCTTTCAAGCTGTGCACTCCTTGATGAAAAATTTCGAAACTGGAAACATTGCTTACACTTTTGCAGATTTTATTATTCGACTGCGTTTGAAAATTTGAAACGTGAAAATTTTAATCTGTCTCATAGTACTATTCATTAATCATTACTTCATTAAAAAAAATCACACCAGCAGTAGATTCCATTTTACATTAAATATTAAACGCAGAATGTTTTCTAACAGAAACTGTGCAAACTTCTTGAACACGTTTTTCATGTAGGGGAAAGTGAGGTACTGTACTCTCAGGTCAAAACAATCCTTCTCGAGTTTGCGTAATACTCGCTACTATTGAAGGAGGAAAATATCGGCTATTAAAGTAGCCGCTAAAAAAGCAGTTAAATTTGTATTTAGAGTATGTCGGAAACAAAGTTTGAATGTATACTTTTTTGAAATTTTTCCGTCCTTTTTGTTTGATTTAGGTGGTAAATTTTCTATAAACACTATTAACTTATGTACGTAGTAAGTAAAGATATGAATTCACTGTACTAAATATGGAATTTTAGCTTAGTAACCCTCCCCCCCCCCCCGATTCTACTTCAGAAATTATAGCCCTTGGGGAACTGGTAAAAGGGCGCTTTTGCTCCATCCATTGTGTAAAACCGCCATTTTGCAAGGGATGACAAAACAAAATCATTATGTACATTAGAAATCTCCAAACTCAGATTGTTAATGGATGCATAAGGAAGTTGGTTGACTAAATATCTCTTCATTTCTTTTAATTTAATTTCCAAGCTTAAAAGAAAGGTTGTTCCCCGCTTTCCCCTACGCCAACATTTGTTTCACTGCAACTTTGTATACAATTTATTAAACAGTATATCTTAAACTCAATAAACAAATTCTAAGTAAATAGCAAAATATGAAGGAGCACATTTGCATTCGTAAAGCAGAATGCAAGAGAAAGAAAAACGTTCATGTAAGTACCGTTTCAAATATGAAAAAATATTTTGACGTTTGCGCCAAAAGGAAGTACAATTTATCAGTTAAGGTGAGCACTGGAATTCCTGATAAAAACGGAGTTACACATAAACCCTAACCGACAAATACCTTTTCATCGAGCTTAAAAATCCATCCAACAGAAAATAGAAGGTTGAAGAGCTGGTTATATAACCATTCAAAGCAGAAATACGATTTGGAACGAAACAGGGCGCATTCAAGAAGAAAAAGAGATATCTTTAGCTCGTTCCCGAAACATACATCTAGTTTTCATAAAAAGAAAAAAAAATAAATAAGACTTTAAAAATGAAAAAGAAGTCGATAAAAAAATATAAAAAGTCAAACGATAGTAGAATAAAATCAAGCGACGGAGCGCTGATCCGTATAACTGGATCTTGTCACTGCTGTTTGCGTTGGAAATTAAATTCCATCAATGCTGGTGTTCAGTGCTTTCGATAAATTTCTTCGAAAAAAGAAGCGTTCAGGCTTTTATAGTCTCCCTCCCCCAGAGGCAGCCCAAGTCAACATGGAGAGGAAGCTTTACCTACATGCTCAATAATAGCGGAACTGAATTTTACCCATTCACTTAGTTCTTTTCCCTTGTGAGTGGCGCCTCTGAACTTTGTAATGGATCATAATTATAGCAAGATGCAATACAGGTTAGCACGGACGGAAATCCCTACTTTTCCCGGCCATTCAATTTTGGAAAAATTTTTAGCGTTCGCTGGGATGAATCACTCTTTCGCGCATTAAGGAGGAAATAATGTTTGAATTCAGCTTTTTTTTTTTTTTTTTTTTTTTTTTTTTTTTTTTTTTTTGTGAATGGTTGGATGTAGTCTGGGAGGTAGCCGTTTAAGAAAAAGAGTATTATTTCGCTCTTCTTGAATAAGATTTGAATGCTAAAATTTTGCAGACGACGGGAAAGTAATTTTTATAAGTTAAAGATTTAAATGTGGAGATTGAGGAAGTTGCACCCATGACCATTTATTTTCTTATTAATTGTAGGAACAGAATTTTATCCATTCACCCCCCCCCTTGTACTTTGTAAGGGATCATAGTTATAGCAATCAGGGACGTAACTAGAGGGGGGGGCAGACGGGGCTCGTGCCCCGGGCGCCAGCTTTTAGGGGCTCTGAACTGGATAAGTAACTGCATAATTTTCTTTTCATTATTAAAAAAAAAGAAATAAATAAATAAAAGCCAGCTCTCCCTTAAAAAAAAGCTCAATGCAAGCACAGGCAGAAAGTTAAAGAAATGTCTTATAATGTGGAAAAGGCGTGGGAAATTTTTTAAGAGGGAAATTTTTTGTTCCTGGAAATTATCGCGTTAATAAAAGGTACTAATTTTCAAATTTAAATTGTAGTTTAAATAAATAAATTGTACAGAATTTTTTCAGCCACAATATGTGATGTTTCGTAAATTATTTCATAAACAGATGCTAATTTATAAACATTTATTCAATAATTCATATTTTGAAAAAAAAAATGGTCTCGTTCCTTTTCTTACACAGTAAAGTTTAGGATTTCTAAGTTTCTTAAAATTTCACTGTACACTTCTTTTAATGCTGAATATTGGGTAGTTTAAATGTAAAATTTAGATTTTTTTACTTAAGAATTTTTTTAAATTAAATTCATGAAAGTATTTTTGATTTACAAATATTTAAGGCTTTTAAAATTTCTTTCATTTCAAGTAATTTTCGAACGTATTAAATATAATATTCAATATGAAAAGGAAAACAGTTACTCATTTGGGATTTAGTTAATTTATGATTTTTTTTTTTCATAATAGAAGGTTGAAGAGCTGGTTATATAACCATTTTAACAATCGGAAGCATTTCTTTTCTTCTTTTTCTTAATTTCAAAATAAAAATTACTGAAAAACTTGAGATAAACTGAATAAAGATAGAACTCTTTTTTTACACGATTTTTCTATCTAATATACGTTGTAATATACCCTTATATGACGGTTCAGACGTTGGCGTTTCATTTTTTTGACAAATATTTTATTTTAATAAGGGGGGGAGGGCGCCAAAGTGAAGTCTTGCCCCTGTTCAAAAATGGCCTAGTTACGTCCCTGATAGCAAGATGTAATACAGGTTAGCACGGACGGAAATCCCTACTTTTCCCGGCCATTCAATTTTAGAAAAATTTTTAGCGTTCGCTGGGATGAATCACTCTTTCGCACATTAAGGATAAAATAATGTTTGAATTCAGTTTTTTTTTTTTTTTTTTTTTTTTTTTTTTTTTTTTTTGTGGATGGTTGGATGTAGTCTGGCAGGAAGGCTTTTAAGAAAAAGAGTATTATTTCGCTCTTCTTGAATAAGATTTGAATTCTAAAATTCTGCTGACGACGGGAAAGTAATTTTTATAAGTTTAAGATTTGATTGTGGAGAATGAGGAACTTGCACCCATGACCATTTATTTTCTTATTAATTAGAGGAATTGAATTTTATCAATTCACTTATTTCCCCTCCCTCTTGTTCTTTGTATGGGATCATAATTATAGCAAGATTCAATACAGCTTAGCACGGACTGAAATCCCTACTTTTCCTGGCTATTCAATTTTAGAAAAAAATTCAGCATTCATTGGGATGAAGCAAGCTCTTTCGCGCATTAAGGAGTATATAATGTTTGATTTTAGTGATTACTTTTTGGATGATTATATATGAAATTCTGAGAGATAGTCATTTAAGAAAACGAATATAATTGAAGGGGCGAGTGGATAAGGATGATATGTGAAAGTTTTTTTTAATTTCTAGGAAAGCTTTCAAAAAAATTGTTGGGTTATTTTTTTTTTTTTTATGGATTTTTCTTAACGGGTAAAACGGGGTTATATTCTTAGTTACCATACCAACAATTTCTGTGACTAAGAGGACATGATACTGATGGACTTATCGCCTTCATCCATGGTAAAAAGTACGTTTCACAAATTGTCATATATCATCTTTATCTACTTGCCCCTTCAATTTCGCTCTTCTTGAAAAAGACTTGAATGCTAAAATTTTGCAGACGGCAGCAACTAAATTTTATAAGATATGTCTGTAGACAACGAGGAATTTTCACCCATTATCTTTTATATTCTTATTAATTAACTTGGATATATGTAACTCATTTATTTTTGAGGGCAAACCTAAATGACTGGTACAAAGATTGTAAACATTGCATGTAATTAAATGACGCTGTGTAGGAGAGACGTGATGGTGGTGTAAAACCCCAGAATTTTTTTTAATTGATATCATAAAAATGCGATTCTAGACCACCTTTGCTGACGTTAGGGGAGGTAATGGGGCTAAAAGACTATCACCTATTGTTTTTCTTTTTTTCTTTTTTTTTTTTTAATCGATTTACTTCCATCTCCAATGTTTCGAAACTGACTTCAAAAAACTCAATTGTAGCCAATTTTCGATAGTATTAGAGAAAGTGAGGTTCTGGAGACGATAGCCCTCCCCTGTACATTTTTCGAAATGGGAGTCCTAACATACATTTTTCTGTGATTTTATCGGGTTCAGCGGTTTTTAATTTGTAGCTTTAAAAACACAATCTGGGTAGTTTTTTAGTAATATTGGAATAAGGGGGTTGGGGCTCTTCTTAAAAATTTTTTCGGAATTGAAGTTCTAAAAAGGCGAATATGGATCATGTTTGTTAACGTTAGCGCCCGGAAATTTTTCAAAACTAAAGCTTAAAAAACTGAGTTGTATTCAATCTTAGATGTTATGATAGAAGACAGAGTAAAGTGTTCGTGGGCTCTCCTCCGGAAATGTTTACGAAATTGAAACCCTGGAAACAAAACTAGAAATACTCTGTAATGGTTTTGGAGGGGGGGGGGGCGTAGCATTTCAGATGAACTACGACAAGGGGAATATAAGTGTTAATTATAGAAAGCAGAGGGGGAGGGAGCCTCGTTAGCAACTGAGGATTTTTTTACTGTCATTTCTTTTGCATTCCATTTACCAGAGTCGAGTTTAGCTCCTTGCCGCCCCTAGGCAATTTGAAATCTGCCGCCTCCCCCCTAAATAAAGTAAAATCTCCTTGACTCGAAAAACGCAACTAAAGGATTTAAAAATAGTGTTTCCAAAATTGAAATTATTTAGCTTATGAAAAAATGTTCTTGTTTTATATCATTCAATTTTGTAAGTCTTACATTGAGCTCGCAATCATATTTACTGTTTACTGCTCTAGGATAGGTTATTATTCGATTTTCAAAACACTAGTTTAAATAATATTTCAAATATATATATATATATATATATATATATATATATATATATATAGAGAGAGAGAGAGAGAGAGAGAGAGAGAGAGAGAGATATAGATATATATATATATATAAATTAACAGATTATGATCATTATTTTCTCTTAGCCCTACCACAATTAAAACTGGTTCTCTTTTCTTCTTTAAAGTTATAAAATGTTTCCTAATAAAGACGCGGCTGAATAATTGGGAAATGAAATAAATATAAATTAGACCTATAAGGGAAAATGGGAACATATAATGCCCGAGCAATAGGTCACTTAAAACAGAATCTTTACTTTCAGAATAAACTAAATTATCGCATTCCGAAATCGAAAGTCTAGTTTTGTTATTCATCAGCTAGATGAATTTTGGTGAGCACTGAACTGCAATGTTTAGTAAATAAGCATTTTACCATAAGTGTCATGTTTATTTGCAACTAGCTGCGTTGCCCGGCTTTGCATGGTCTACCTTGAGGATAAAAGTTATGTCAAGTCAAGTATGTCTAAAAGTCCCGATTAGATAAAGTTTTAAATCCTTTCGTTGCATTAAAACCGTATTCATTTTATTTCTTCACACCGAAGGAAAAAAATGGCGCAAATAAGTAAATATATTGGCAATAAAAATAATTCACAAAATACAATCACTTTTCCGATGTGGTACAATTAAGAATAATGTACAACCAAGTGGTACGTGAACTAAAAGATGTTGAGAAACGCTGGCCTAGTCTATCTCCGACTTTTGCAAGATATTGCGAAGTCTACTCTAAAGCCGCCGCAGACAGCAGCGATCTAACGGGCGCCAAAAGCTTGGTGAGGGCTGAGAGCATGAGACTTCGAAAGCAAGAGAAGGAGTCACCTAGAATAAAAATAGGGTGAGTTCTGGTAAGTGCGTCCACGGGGTAAGTGCGTCCACTGGGAATTATATGAATACTGTCCTGAAATAGCTTTTGCAACACATCGACTATGTTAGATAACTGTCTAATGATAATTTCAATAGGTAAAATTCAGACATGGATTTAATAGACGAAACACAATCTGAGACAACTTAAATGTCTTCAAAAAAACTCTAAAGTAAAGATTGAGAAGGTTTTGTTTCAGTTTCTCTCGTAGTCATACCAAGCAATTGAAGTCAAGAAATGCAAGTTGTTTCTTTTGAGTAATAGCTACTAATAACATACATGGGGTATTTTGATCAAATACTCTAACTCAAATTTGTTCAGATGACGGTACGCACTTTCCCTTTCTTTAAAGTAAGGTGGGGGTAAGTGCGTACCATTATGATGGGGCAAGTGCGTACCACTATCACGAGGCATATGCGTACTATTATGCGGAGCAAGTGCGTACCATTGTGATGAGGCAAGTGTGTACTATTACGTGGAAAATCCGATTCTCGTAATTCACCTTTAATTTTGCTTATAACTCTTCTATAAGCCGATTATAAATCTGACGTCGTTTCCATCAAGTATTTATATTTACATTGAATGCGGCATAAGATTTCAATTTTATTCATTACCCCTGAAATATATTGGCTTTTAGATATCAGTTAGTAAATTTTTCGTTGAAAATAGCGATCATAAGCTATACTTAATTTAAACCAGAATGACAAATGAAGCAATGAAATTAAGTGAAACACTAAATAAGGAACCAACCGATTCAAAAAACGAAGGCGGAGTAATTCATAAATTATATTTAAGAAAGTTAAGAACACCTTGTGAAAAACTATTTCAATGTACAAGAAAAAAAAGTACAAGTATCATATCATGATCAATTATTTTATTTTATTTTTTTGCTCTTTATTTTGTGTTTTTTCTTACTGCTGCTGATTCTAATAAGAAAAATATTTTAAAACCGTATTTATTCAAAAAAAGAAAAAAAAAACGAATTGTTCACTCGGGTCACCTAACAATCTACCATACAAATAGAATTAAATAAAATAACAGGGGTACGCACCTACAACAACGCTATTGGACGCACATGTCTCATCTTACATTTAAGAAGGGGTAAGTGCGAACCCTGGCTTAAACACAGACTGATTAATGTATTAAACCAAAATAAACTATGTAGACTATAAGTGATCATTACTAAATAAAAACAACTTACATTTGCTCACTTAGTCTTATTAAAAGGACAAAGGAAGAATCACAGACATAACTCTCTCAATCTTCAAATCACAGTTGTTCGCAAGACACGTGGGATATTACTGATTGCGTTTCATCCATGCAAGCAAGTGCTGATCTCTAGTATTAGGAATTATCCCAAGGCAATTACCTAACATATTTAATACGTGCCAGAAGTTTTTTCCTGCTCATATTCACATAATTTAAGGTGGACGCACTTACCCCGCTAGGTAGGGAAAGTGCGCACCTTAGAATAGGTGTCATAAACCAGGTCACAAAACATATGCTTATGGTTTATATGACATATTATATGCTTGAAAATCTTAGTAAAGGATCTGGAAAGAAAACTAAAAAAAAATTTTGAGTGTACAAGATTTTTCAACAGAGCAGCATCCTTGAGAACATGAACTTTGAAAAAAAGGGTACGCACTTACCAGAACTCACCCTAATATTTTCCTTCATACATTGCAACTATTAGAAAGATGTAAGAATTAGTTCTTGGCCTAGGGCTCCACAGACATTAAGGCTCTATCCCACAGTTAAAATGTTCCCAATTAACAGCTGAAGTTTTAATATCAACAAGTTAATAAGAAAGGAGAAAGAAAGAGTACTTCAAAATAACTTTTTTATTTGTGTATCAACTCGATCCATGTTCGGTCTAGTTGCTAAATTTCGAAAAAAAAAATGCTCATTTTTTAGCTTACAGGTAAAGTCAAAAGAGTGGCGAAAAAGATTGCAAAAAAAATCGACAAGTCAAAATAAAAGATCAAAAATGAAACAAGCGAACATTAAATGAACAACGAACAGTTAAAAATTGGAAAGTAGGATTTTCAGATGGAGAAAATGTGTGTCTGTGTGTTGCTCTGTCTACCCCTTCTCTCCCCCCCCCCCTAACACACATAATGACTTTTGGGTGAACAACCCTATTCGAACAAACTTTTTTTTTTGGAAAGATCTCGGCGAGGACATATCAACTCCCATGTTTCACTTTTTTATTTGAACAATTTTTCGTTCAATTTTGGATAGTTCATGGGAGGACATTTCAACTCCCATGTTTCACTTTTTTATTTGAACAGTTTTTCGTTCAATTTCGAATAGTTCAAAGAAACTTAACAGCAGCGTCTACGGGGAAATTAAAGGCCAATATAGATCCCAAACTTAACGGCGGATTTAATTCAAACAAACTTAGTCGGAAAAAGCTCTCGATCAAAAATACAAATAGATTTTTTCTTTCTCTCTCTTTTTTTTAAATGTTCAAAGACACTTTTTTGAACAATTCAAAAAACTTTAACATTAACTGATGAGAAAAGTTCGGAATTGATTCGATTGAATATAAAATAAATGAATGCAAAGCGAAAATTTTTTTTAAAAGGTCTGCGATGTCGTTGGAAATGGAACAATCCTCGACTTCGACTCCTAGAATTTAAGGGGCATTCGACTCTTCGACTCCGACTCTGACTTCGACGCCATGGCAGAAATGCAGGCTCGGGCCCTTGAATTTAAGAGCCTTTGACTCCGACTTCGATACCGATTCTGACTCTGCGACTTTGACCATGACTCCAACGCTATGGCAGAAGTTCAAGATCGGGAAAAAATTAAAAAGTCCTATTCTTAGAATTTTAAAGCCTGACTCCTGACCTCGACTCCAACGGCATGGCAGAAGTGTAAGCTTAAAAAAATTGTCTGCAATACTATTACTATTTTGGTGCATATCATTAGAAACAAAAATTAGAAAAATCAAAGTGTAAGATGTGTATCAAATCTACGCAGTCATCTATAAATAATACATTAGATGAAATAAAGAAACCCTCAAGTCTTAGAAAAGCAACATACAGCAGACAAAGATTTTTTTTTTTTTTTTGAGAAAACGAAAAAGCTCAGCAGTTAAATATAAAAAAAATTTTTGAATCCTGTTCATTAACCTTTTGTTTCTTTTACCCCTATTTCTTAGTATTCTTAATTTTTTTTTCTTTAGTGATTGCAATTAAAAAATATAAAGTCATCAAACAGAATTAAAATTATGTCTTCATTATCTTCTTCTGATCATATTTTCAATAAGAAATGAACGTGATCAAAAATGATGCCAGTGATCAATAACTGCCACATTTATAAGGGGCTTTATCCTTTGCTATATAAAGTCATCAAAAAGAATTAAAATTATGTCTTCATTATCTTCTTCTGAGCATATTTTCAATAAGAAATGAACGTGATCAAAAATAATGCCAGTGATCAATAATCTATAAGGGGCTTTATCCTTTGCTTAACCTTACGTAATTAATTTTAATATTCTCAATAAATGTAGAAACAACTAATCAAAAGCTAATACTCTATCCAGACAAGCACAAATAATTGGATTTTAAGATATATATATATACTTGGGAACCCATCTTAGTTTAGTTTACAGTTTAAATAATACTTAATTTTATGAATTAAACTGCGTATTACAATTAGGTGATGTAATTATACTGAAGTAAAGGGTTTTGAAAATCAAGACAATATTTTATATTTCATTAAAATTTCATTTTTTTTAAAGAAAAATTAGGTAATGCATTTTCACCCGCAAATGTAAAGCATGACAGTACGAATGCAGAAATATTTCATTTGAAAATATTTTGAAAAAAAAAATTCAGTATATATTTTCAACAATAATTTATTTATGATTAAAGCAAAACCAACGTAAATGAAGCACAAATACTCAAGAAAGTAAGGCACACAGCTATTTCGAGGCTACAATGCAGCCTTTTCATGAGTTCAAAAAATACTCAATCCACAATAAGAAAGTAGAGAGAAAATGCGAAAATTCATTTAATCTCCTATCTGACACATTTGGAACATGTACTGGGGTCCAAGTGACTGAAGTTGGGTTTTCTCACAACTTTCTTACATGTTGAGCATTTTTTCCACTGATGAAAACGCTAAATTGTAGATTAGATATAACTAACTATATGCTGTATTTTCTGGATTATTTTCTTAATAATTTGTGCTTTATTTGCGTTGTGTTTGCACTTCCATTATGTTTTAGCACAAAGCTTTGATTTAAAAATTTATTTTATTTATTTCATTTTGTTTATTAATTTATTTATTTTGTCTAATATTAAAATTGTGATAAGCAATCACATGGAAAAAGTTAAAAATATTTTTGTATTCTATGAAATGTAAAATAAATTTCGAGCTTAAGGGACACATTGCAAGTTGAAGCAACAATAGCATAAGGTACTCACTATGGGCATGGATACCTGCGGTCCTATAAGGATCACATTCAGACATGGCATGGGATACCAAGACCTTTGAAAGCGTTCACTCAAGTGGGAACATTTTCAATTCATCAATAAATTTTAACCCATTAATGCCTGACATTTTTTTCCAAAGATATTTTGTATACTGGTTGCAAACAGTGTTTAATGGACAGGAAAAATAATTTTAAAAATGTCATGTAAAAAAATAATTTTTTTATTAAGGAAAGAAAAATCTTCCCTTAAAAGTTCCGATAGACCCCAGAGGGTATATACTTTTTTTACTAAAATGTTTTTTTTGCCTACGATATAATATTTAAAAAGACATTTTATAAGAAGAAATAAAATCAGCAATTAACATAAACTGGGAAGCTGGGAATAACTTTGAAAACTTAGCTATTTTTCTTGAGATTGTGAACGATGACATTTTTGATAAAGATCATATTAAAACTGCTACAGAACACACTTTACATGATTATGGGTGGCAATATGTTACTAACGAATTGAAACAATAACAAGTTACTAATTGAACACTATTATTTGGTTGAAATGCTCATTTTGGGGAAATTCAGACCCTTTTTTTTGGACCGTCCCTAAAAAGGGACGCTAGGCATTAATGGGTTAATCAACTATCTTAGAGCGTAGAAACTCATATGCCAACGAGTCAATCAATTCCATTTGATTTGCTCTCCTCGAAATATCGAAAACCGGTCTCCACGATTTCGAAGCGCTCTAAGTATCTATTTCGAAATCACACTGCTTGGAATAACTATATTAGTGCTGCTGAATGCATTCAGTCCAGGGCTTAATTTGCATGGGAGTTCACAGGAGGTGATTTCTGGCACTTATTTTCATTTTCGATGATTTTTAACAGATACCATTAAATTTTAGACTGCTGACGCTCGAACAAAAGTTCTGAAAAATATATCTGTACCTGAGAACCAGACTGACGTAAGTCCAAAAATTTTGATTCTCACTTTAATACTGAATTATATGTAGAATCTTATTCCGCATCGGCCCATGTGAATGTTATTCTTGAAAAAAAAAATCCTTCACAATTATTTAGCAGCATTAAAAGCGCGCGAGTCCCATCCTTTGCATGCATTCGACAATCGTTTTCGCCCTCTACTGAAAAGTTACAAAAATGGACTTACGTGAGTCTGCTTCTGAGGTACAGAAATGACTCCACCACTTTTTTTCGTCTTTTCGTTGTAAAATTTATTTTAATTCATTTGAGAAATGTTAAATGTAAATTAAAATAATAATAATAAGTTAATTAGTTAATTAATAATAAGAATAACAAACAGGGACATCATCATTGTTCAAGTACCTCTGCTGGGCTTGTAGTTCTTGTAAGATGTTTTAATGCATTAGGAATTGTTTATTTTATTTCACCATGAAATTTGGCATGAACTGTAACTACGAATTATTATATCATATTTTAGGGATTATAAATGAAAAAATGAAAAAAAAAAAAGCCACCTAAATCCATGCAGGCCTACAAAGCCACACCCTCATTTATTAATTCAGGGTAACAAAAATTCGCTAGATCATGATTTTATTGTCATTTGAAAGAAATGCTGGTGTTAAAAATGTTAGAAAAGTGTAGGAACAGTTATCAATGAAGAGACTCGTCAAAGTTGACTCATGTTAGTTTTTACAGTATATTTTGCAGTTTACCAGTACAGAAAACCTGTAATCGTTCTAGAAAGTCTAATTTATGTAACAGATGAATTCAAAAAGAAGAAGGTTATTGCTTAATGTCATTTTTTCCTGTGGTTTGATAACCCTAAGAAAGAAGAGTGGGGGCCAATAAGACCATAATGGCCCTTATTGAGGCTCTCATGTCCTTGACGCATTATCGAATTCGACGGATTAGATGGAGGATTTCATCATATGATCCTGTGCTACGACGTATGATGCACATATGTGCATGAATTGTGCTCCGAAGTGACCAGAAACGACTTATCAGAGCCCCGAATATGAAAATGGATCTTTCTCCTTTAAATTGAAGTAAATATGAAATTGCTGATAATGTGTCTGCCTTTATTAATTATAGTTTAATATGTTTTTGTATTAACCATGAAGAATTTTTCACATTTTATCATTTGATAACTCCTTTTTGGCATTTTTTAAATTTATCCTTATTGGAGATCCGTACTCCGAAAGAAGCCAAATCGCCTTTCTTTGTAGAAACTGTAGAAAAACATAATTGAAATTAAATTTTTGCATGAAATTATTTTTATAAGTCATGTGATGAATGTGCAAAATTTGGATCAACTGAAAAAAAAAAAAGAGCGATATACTTTCCTAGGTCATGAGTTTTAAGAGATCCTTATTTGGCGTACTTGCCTTATTATTGTTTATTTTCATTTCATAATCAAGTCCATTATTTAATTTTTATCAAAATATTAACAACTTTGTTTAAAATCAGTGCGGTCACTTTGGCAAAATTGCTCTGTCATTTTAATTTTTCCTTCGTATGTATAAGTGTTTTTTTTTTTTTTTTCCTGAAAATATTTTCAAAAGTTTAGGAAATCTCAAACTTATTGAATAGCATCAAGGAAATCGTTGAGGCGCCATCTAGTGACATTTATTGAAAAATCACGACTTTTCCGTACATTAACTTACATTGTTTTCTAGCTTATCTTCGTTCATTCATGTTTCGAATTCAGCACCTGGGACTGACTTATTCAGCTAATGCCTCTTAATCCAAGCAAGAAAAATTCATTTTAAAACTTTGCAAAATGAGCTAAAAAGAATTTAAATGGGTGGTTTTAGGCTATAGAGTACATGCATGTTTTCTGAAAAAGTATGAAACAGAAAACATTTTCTGAGTCTGCAAGCTATAAAGTTAAATTAGAAGAAACTCTCGCACGTTAAAAACTTCAAGCAAACAAATTACAGAGGTAAACATTTCCTCAGCAATTTCAGGGGGTACATGGGGGGGGGGGGGGGGATTCCCAAATGACCGGCCTGAGCTTGTGATGTGCTATTTTGTTGCGTTAAAAAAATTTTTGAACAAAATATGTAAGCATAATTCCTTGAGCAAAAAACACATAATTGAAATAGAGGCTTGAGGACTTAAAACAGAAAAGTTAAAATATAATTTTAAAGAAATACACTGCTCGACATTGAAAATGCAACACCAAGAAGGAGTGGTCAGAAATTGATGAAATTTGGTAAGAAGACAGAGACAGCATGGAACAATAAGTGATATTTATTTCAAAATAAATAAGCAAAATTTAGAGCGAGGACGGCGTCGGCTCAGTAAGAAGTAGGACCACCGCGGACAGCGATGCACGAAGAAACACGTCTAGGCATGGAGTCAATAAGCCTGCGGATGGTGTCCTGAGGGATGGCACTCCATTCCCTTTCAACCATTTGCCACAGTTCGTCCTCTGAACGAGGCAGTGGCAGGTTCTGCAAACGGCGTCCAATCACGTCCCACACATGTTCGATTGGTGACAAGTCAGGAGAGTATGGTGGCCAGGAAAGCATCTGTACACCTCGTAGAGCATGTTGGCTGATTCGAGCACTGTGAGGCCGGGCGTTATCCTGTTGAAAAATTGCATTTGGCAGACCCTGAAGGTAGGGGATTGCCACCGGCCGCAGTACATTATCTACATATCGTTGGGCCGTCATAGTGCCCCGAATACGAACTAGAGGTGATACGGAATTGTATGCAATAGCGCCCCAAACCATTATGCCACGTTGTCGCGCTGTGGGGCGTTCCACAGTTACTGCCGGATTCGATCTTTCTCCACGTCGACGCCACACACGTATGCGATGACTATCGCTGGACAAACAGAAGCGGGATTCATCTGAAAACACTACGGTTTGCCATTCTGCCATCCACGTCGCTCTGGTCCGGCCCCATTCCAAACGTTGGAGTCTGTGCTGTGAGGTCAATGGCAGTCTTCTTAGCGGGCGCCGTGATTGCAGGCAACGTGCAACCAGTCGACGGGAAATGGTTCTGGTCGGCACAGGAACATCCAGGGTACCTTGCACGTGCTGCAGAATCGACGTACAAGTGACTTGCGGGTCCGCCACAGCTTGTCGGTGAATCCGTCGATCCAAGCGGTCTGACGTCACTCTGGCTGCACCTGCACCCCTCAATGTGGCTACATTTCCTCTTTCCAACCATCTCCGACACAGCCGATGCACAGTGCTTGCATCCATGTGGGTATCAGCTGCAATTTGACTTATGGACCAACCTCCCCTTCTCAGTCCGATCACCATACCCCTTGTAAAGTCGTCTATATGCTGGAAGTGTCTTCGTTGAGGACGGCGTGGCATTTCCTCCTATCACACGTATCCTTCGACACAAAAACCAAATTTCTCCGATAATTAGTCTGGCAGAAAAACCAACATGAACATAGCCCACTTTTCAACTTCATTCTCTTATATCTTACTTCACGTGCGTCGGAGAGCTGCGCATTTCATATCATTTGCATAACTCAGTGACGTGCGTCTACGGTAAAATTTGCATGAATTTCTGACCACTCCTTCTTGGTGTTGCATTTTCAATGTCGAGCAGTGTATTATTCATGCATGGCTAAGCATTTGAAAAAAAAAAACTAAATTTTATAAATTACGATCTAAAATAACTTAATATTTCTCTACTAAAAATAAAAATCAAGAAGTTTTTTCTGAACAAGACAACTTAATTATCAACATCAATTTCCGCTCTTGATGTCTTCAAATCAATACAAATGCCACTTTTGAAAAGATAAAACTTTTTTTTTAATGACTTAAGTGAGAAAAAAATCAATTATGTTAATATGAAAACAATATCATTTTCGTTCTCGCAACCAGTTAGCCATTACAGGACCCTAAGTAGATCTATTTTGAAGTTGAGTTTGCTTAACACATTTCTCAAGAAAATTCTAAGATCAATCAAATGTAATTTCATTTGTATACTCTATTGATTTTCTCGACACAAGCAGGGATTAATTTTCTAACAAAAGAATTGCATTAATCTTATAGTCCCCATAAACTATTTTTTTACAAGTAATAAGTCTGAATTTCGTCCAAAATTTTAAAATTCTCATCAAATTAAAAAATGCAGGAGAGCTCAGCACCCGTGAATTCCGATGAGAATTAAGCCTTGGTTTCAATAAGTTATCTAAAGGCAGGAGGTGGGGTGCTTTACAGGCATTAATATGCGCAAATGCAAAAGATGACGTGTATTTAACGGAGAAAAAAATCTGACGTGTTCACTAGGGTGGAGCGAAAATGACCGAAAAAAACTTTTTTTTGAATTTCAACTAGCTTGATGTGTCAAAATGTGCCATTTGGTCACTAAAAGAAAGTATGAAAATTTGAAGAGATTTGAAAATTTTTTTGATCTCCCTTCGCGACCTTTTATTTTACAATATTTAGTGACATTATGTAAAAAAATTGATTATACATCAGACAAACTGTTTTTCAGTTTAGCCACCTTCAAGTACAACAAAATATCATAAATATAATAATTAATGCAGTAAACTATCAAAAAAAAGAATAAATACGAATAATGTATCACAAATGCAAAAATAAAATAAAATGTCAAATATTTACGAAGTGAAATGCGAAAATTCACGTTTTGTCTCAAACTTCGGCATTAGCTCTCGCGAAGCAATTCGGGCACTGACGAACCTATCTCGTGATGTGTGCCCACAAACAGCTTTCGTCGCCTCTTTCATCGGCTTAACAAATCTTTCCACGCCTCGAGTGTGATTCGAAAATTTCAAGTTTTCAGTTTTTCCAACGGTTCCAATTCACTAGTATATGATCTAAGAACTCGATTGGCTGTAGTGATCAATCGCGAGTGATTTAGGCAACCAGGGTATCTATTTGCTAAAGTAAAATTACATTCACCTTTGCTAATGCTATTGCACATTTTCAGTAGATAACGTTGATCTGTGCTTAACTTCTTCGGGTCTAGATTGGACAGCTCCTCTATTAACTGCATGGGTTCAAAGGAAGTAACAGGCTGATTGGTGCACGTAGCAAGCCGTTTTCCGATACCTCCAGAAAGTCCCCGTGGTCCTGTAGTCGCGTCATCCATTGCATGGAAAAGATGGTTCAGAGGCAGCTCATTAGCGTGAAGCAGACTTAACAGCCACTGCAGCGACTCTTTAATGTTTCTTCCAGTAGTCGTATAACATTTGCTCTATGACCTGTGTTCACATTCATGCCATCACACACCATAACTTTAATGCTCTCCATTTGTGCATTCTGCTCTATGAAACTTGAGACTATTGTCTCAGCAATGTCTTTGCTGAAGCTTGATGTCGGAGTAATGTGGCTGAAGTAAGAATAACCTGGCTGTGTCTGCGATGTTGCTTATATGTTCTTCTGTCAGGAGTTTTCTATGGTACTTGCTGTCACTGTCGACTACTTGTGTCTAAGTTTTCTATTTTCGACCATCAAAATATATTCCTTCTGTGTCATGATAAACCTAATTAATCTGATTATCATTTTGTTCGAGTTTCCTGCGAGTTTTTATTCTTTCTCTACGGATCTTACTTCAATCTATTACTTTAGATCGTTCGATTGGCTACACGAGACCAACATCGTGCAGAACTGATGTTGCCAATGCAGCAGCCGATCTATCCGAGACTACGATCTGATCGCAAGCTTAAACAAGTGAAGGTAGAGAGATGAGCCAATATTTAGAAAAGTGCCAATTTGAAGTTGAAGTTTTCTGAAAAAAAAAATTTTTTGCAGAAAAAAACTAATATTGGATTTTAAGTCTAAATTAGGTCTAAATGCAAGAAAATAAAAGGGGGAGGTCAAGGAAGTTATTTACCCCCTCTTTAGATTACTCACTTTTAAGCCGTTACAGATCTGATGAATGTTACAGATCTGATGTTAATATGAGCTACATATTTGAGTTTATGCTTTCAGTCTTCGTTAACATCTCTAAATATGATATCATTTTCTTGCATTTTTAACATAGAATTAAGAAAATTATATTAAAATATATATATTAGGCTAAAAAATCAAATTTCATTATAAAAAAGCATTTCTTGGAAATAAAAATGAGCGATAAGGTTTTTAGATAAAATAAATTATGAGATTACCAAATCCAAGCTAATAAAACATTTGTTTTGTTTTGAAACAACACACAACTTCAACTTTTGCAACACACAACTCTGCTGCTTGCTTTTCTTTAATTAGTTACAGGGAATTTAATTTCTTGATCAGAAATTCAGTTTAGCATGCTAGTAATTATCTAGTTATTTAGCGAAGTTATGAGAAATTGAAGCACCAAAAAAATAAATAAATAAAATAATAATAATTAATTAACTTAATTTCTGCAGTGTCAATTTTTCTTATTTTACTAACTTCTATTGTTAGGTCATACAAACCACAAATGAAGCAATTGTACTGAAACTCATTGCTTTTCATTTTTTAAGAACAAAAATATTCAATATATATGGCTAAAACCTATTATTTTTGCTTTTTATAATTCTGAAACGTGTGAGTTAGTTCTGTAACATATTCGCTGTTTTTCAATGTTACCGCTCTGACTGTTACCGATCTGACAAACTGACAAAGTTATTTTTTTATTTCCGAGTCGATCACACTAAACCAAAATCAAACACGTGGTTTTTTCACTTGTAATAAAGGACTATACTTATATATAAAATAATTTTTAAAATAATAAAAACTGCGCATTTTAGAGCGTGTTACCGATCTGATGACTCAAATGACACACATTTTATAAAATCACTTTTAAAAAACTTACCTACAATTTTAGATGCAGAAATGCAAATTTTTAATTACGATTCGATAAAACAGTCAGCCAGGTACTCAGTATTACGTGGTTTTGGTGCAGGAAATGATTTTGGGAGCCTAAACATAGATCGGAAGTTATTGTTACCACTCTGACGGCGAAACTTGGGACACGCTTATTTCGCATCGGCTAGAAAATCAGAAAACGATTAAAACAAAAATGAAGTAAAATATTAACAAAGGGGTAAAAATAGAATCGTTTTTTGTGCAAGTGCGTTTTTTTGGGAAGTTAGAAAGTGCGCTTAAGCTGTTTGCATGCTAAGCTTTGCTACTGGGGACACGTTACCGATCTGATTTTTGATGTATAAAAATAATATTTTCTGAAGAATTTTTTTTTTTTCTGATGTTATTAGATGAAATGAAAGCAGAACCTTATCTTCTTTCTGGGGAAAATTATTTTTTTAACTAGTTATTGAAATACTAGTGAAAATTCCCTTGGGACTCAAATTGGCACTTTTCTAAATATTTGCTCAGATTGTCCTTTTCTTGCGTTTTATATTTCTTTGCCTTAGTCTCAATTACTTTTTCATCAGGTACCTGTCATCCATCACACTACCTAACGAGTGAGATTCCTATTCAATACTCTCAGTGTCGGCAAAATTGGATGTATTTTTTCTCTGTATGATACTTAGCTTATTTACTCGACTTAGAATGGCTTCCTCTCTTTTAAGGTTTTCTCCTCAATTTCGCCGTCTCTCACTTATTTACACCACCAATTATGATCTTTCTTGGTTCTCTTTGTGATCATGCAAAAAAATGCTGTCCTTTGCCGGAGCTTTAAATTCCTTAGGGCAGTTGCAGTTTGAAGTCATCTCGAAACATTTACATTTGCTAAGATAAAATAGGATGTTGACTTTGTTACGAAAGTCAGTCAGTTTCCGCCAGTAGTTGATCTTATCTTTTTTCCCTTTGTAAACCTTCAGGATCGTATTGTATTTGTTGTGGAATGATCTCAGTTTTTCAATGGCATCTACGTGACTTACCGTTGGAAGTGAGACCTCTGTCCAGATCTTTTCCACATCATAACAAAGTTATATCAAAAAAATAATGGGTATTTTCCATTTTCTGTCTTGTAGTTGTATGTATTTTTTCATAACATCGGTGTAAGTTGGAAAGTACTGGACGGAAAGTTTCTTGGAGAGCCAAACATCACTCATGATACTTCGTCTCTTGTAACTGACGTCAATTTCATTTATGCAATAAATGTAATGTTTATTATTTCAAAAATAATAAAAAATATATTTAATATTATTATTCATATGATAGAAAATATCTCTTTGAAAAACAAATATACAACTGAAATTGATTTTTAGCTTAAAAATAGTTCGATTCCAATCTAACAGAAAACCGAAATAGTTATGGTTTCGTAGTTTCTTATTGTAATATAATAACAGTAGTATTATCAAATATTAGCAATGCTATAATAAGCTGTGTTGAATTTAGACTGAATCTAGTTACAAAGTCTTAAATGAAAATCCATCAATATTTAAAAAGAGACTAACCTTTGAATAATCTACTACACTTACAAGAGGGCTGCTGCAAAACTGATGACAACAGACGGAAAATAACCTATTATTTTTCTAATAACTACTAATTTCATCCATCGAAATTAAAGTGAAGTATTTAAAATGTCAATTTTAGTAACTATCGATGCAAAAGGTGAAAAAAAATTGTAGGACAATCAAAGTGCCCTACAAAGTCTTTTAATGCAGTATTTTGACATAAAATCTCAAAATGTCAATTTTTCAGTGAGGCGAAGGGAGATCAAAAAATTGTCAGATAATATTGTGATTTTGCAGAATTGTTACTATATACAAAAGGCACGTTTTCCGCATACAAGCTTAAAAAAATAAAATAAAAAGTTTTTTCGCTCCACCCTAGTGTTCACTTCATAACTTCTTGATTTCAAAAGATATGTACTTGCATCTTGCATTAGAAACAATATTTCGTAAATGCATAGCTTTTAACTCAGATAAAAATATATACAGTGAACTCTCACTTATACACCGCATCATTTATGCGCCTTTTTCACTTATACGACGATTTTAAATGGTCCCAGCACATTCCATAGCAAAATAATGATAGTATCATTCGTTTATGCGTCGCTCTAAAGATAAATATTTCACTTATGCGCCGAATTTTCCGTAAAATGTAAAAAATTAATTTATTTTCTTTAAAAAATAAGCATTTTTCTTCACTTTCCTCTTTAATCTTTCGCCTTTATTGCTCACGGAAGGCATTTTTTCCGCATGAACTAGAGTTCGGAGAGGGACAATTATCTATTATGCATCGTTTTAAAGGGAACAGTTTGTAATTAGGTATGCTACAATTTTTGTTTTCTCTTTATCATTGTAGTTACGTTACAGTAATTGCCAAACCGTAGTAATATGTCCCTTTTCTATAGAAACATTCTTATTCATTCTCTCATTAGAACCTATGTTGCGTTTTAGTCCTTTAAATAGGCTTGTTCACTTATACGTCTCTCTCACTTATGCGCCTTTTTCTGTTGGTCCCTTGGGCCGGCGCATATTTGAGAGTTCACTGTATGCAGTCTGAATTGTCTGGCTCCAATGAGCATTCAAATGGACAGATATTTGAATGCTGAGGATGTTATTTTGACAGGTTTTCTAAATATATATACAACAAAGCATCGTTTAGGGGAAGACCGCCTATATTGGACCCCCTAAGAACAGGAGGCCTGTGTCGCTCAATGTGAAGCGAAACAAAAATGCTAAATAGGGCATCGTGTGCTCAATTTAATCAGTAATCGCCCAAGCAGCTTATATTTTCTGAAAATATGAAAATTATTTAAAGAAAAATTATCTTACAAAAAGTTGCAAAAGTCCAATTTAGGAATATATGCGCTTAAATTGAACCATGCGCTTCCTAAATTGGACCGTACCAGGAAATCATAGAATAATTTATATTTGAACTATACAGCTTTTTTCCAGAATTTGCAATAGAATTTCTTTTGCTTCGGCCTCACTTACGCAGAGTTGATAAACTCGCCGATGGCATTTCATACACTTAATCATGTTTTGCACTTCATCTCTATGACAAATATTGCAATAACAATCGTTTTGTGTAGTTTCTTACTTCTTCTTGTGTGACTTTTTCTGATCTATGCTTCTTTTATACATCGTTAGAATAATTGCTGAGACAACCTACCTTTTCTTTCCTTCTATTTTTTTTAGGCAAAGGTGATATGTGAGCCGGCTTTACAAAATCATAGTTAGAGTTGACAATCATGTTTTGATGAGAACTATCCGCCGATTCTGCAGAATTTGTACTAATTTAAATCGTAGCTAGTTCTTGTACATGGTGTACAACTTACACCTAATATGTAACCTGCTCACTTTGAGTAGTTTTATCTGAACTACTTGCCTCTAATTCTATTGCAGCCAAGTCAAAATCATTAAACACATGTAAATTAACGGGCCAAACTCATGTTCTTTGAAATCAACTCACAGCATTTGCCATGGCCTTCATTGCGGTTTGCCCATAAGAGGTACCAAACAGTTCTCCTATGCGATATTAGATAATGGATCTCATTGGATGTTTTCGCATACATGTATCACATGCTTGATTACAAATATATAGACAGAAACGGAATAAAGACCATATCTACATGCATGATGTGCTTAACGAGAAAGTATTATTATATCGTTCTCGTTAGCCAAGTTTATTGTATCAATGTTATTTATGTAAGTGCTGTGCCTATCCAATAGAAGGACATTCTTTTTACATTGCTTGGCTTAACATATTTGATGAAATGTTGCATCCATTGTGTGAATTATCGTTTGTGATCCAACCTTTTTTTTTTTTTGAACAAGCATATTGCTCACCAGGGGATGCTTTTACGATAAGTTCATATACATGGAACGTAATCTTTTGAAAATAAGCATGTAGAGCTTGCAATTCTGTTGCTCCCATGTGGGAAATGACTAGTGTGTTTCTACCACGTTCACCACTCAATATTGCTCCTACCTGGTTTGGGGTCAAAATGTCGCGGCCGAAATGTCGCGGGCCAAAATGTCGCGGCCAAAATGTCGCCGAGCCAAAATGCCGCGGGCTAAAATGTCGCGGGCAAAAATGTCGCCGGTCCAAAATGTCGCCGAGCCAAAATGTCGCGGGCTAAAATGTCGCGGGCAAAAATGTCGCCGGTCCAAAATGTCGCCGAGCCAAAATGTCGCGGGCTAAAATGTCGCGGGCCAAAATGTCGCCGGTCCAAAATGTCGCCGAGCCAAAATGTCGCGGGCTAAAATGTCGCGGGCCAAAATGTCGCCGGTCCAAAATGTCGCCGAGCCAAAATGTCGCGGGCCAAAATGTCGCGGGTCCAAAATGTCGCCGGTCCAAAATGTCGCGGGCCAAAATGTCGCCGGTCAAAATGTCGCCGGGCCAAAATGTCGCCGGTCGAAAATGTCGCCGGGCCAAAATGTCGCCGATCAAAAATGTCGCCGGTCTAAAATGTCGCCGGTCCAAAATGTCGCCGGTCCAGAATGTCGCCGGTCAAAAATGTCGCCGGTCCAGAATGTCACCGGTCAAAAATGTCGCCGGTCCAAAATAACGCCGGTCCAAAATATATCCGTTCCAAAATGACGTAAGTGTATAGTACAGATTGAATGTTTCCAGTAATTCACAAATTCAATGCAGCTTAATTATGTAGCTCAATTTTACTAATAAGCTTGTCACGATATGATAAATACACCTGTTTAGTAACTTTTTTTAAACGTAGCAGCTTAGAAAATTAGCTTAAGTTATTAACAAAAATGTAACTAAATTGATTTCTTCTAAAGCTTAAATTATTTCAGTACCAAAATAATGCCATAGTTTTTTCAGGGCTGTACTTAGGGCCCAGGGACGCTAAATTTCTTCCTTTTTTAATACGCTTTTACTAGTTTCACAAGTAGGTTTTTTTGTTTGTTCGTTTGTATGTATGTAACTCTGAGTCAAAAATAAAATTCACGTTCTTTACAAACGTATAAAAGTAATATGTTTAATACCATTATTATTACTAAAGGCTAAACTATATTGCATGTTGATGTATAATAAGTGCATTTGACATTAGTTCTGAGTTGGGCATCGATCGTCCACAAAATGCATATTATAAGTGCATGTAAACTTAGCGGATATTCAACAGTTTTCAAAATCTTCTTTTGAATTTGATTTACTCTAAAAGCGTATTTTTTAGTTTTTTTAAACTATATTTAGGATTATTTCTTTTTTTTTTCACACAAAGAAATTAAACAAATAAATTTGCTGTAAAGGCATTTTTTTTTTTTGCAAAAACGGAATACCGTTTAATCACCGCGTAGCCGGCAATTTTCTTATAGAACATTTTCTTTAAGAGTTGTTTGGGGACGTTTGAAATCAAATTAGTTCATGGAATTATTGCTTTCTTTGTAACAACTGAGTGGTGGAAGGGGAGGTGAAATGTCAAGAGAAAAAATGGTATTATATTCAACTCCACATTTAAATACTGATTGTAACGAAGGTACAGAACCATGTCTGAGCTGATTAACGCCAGAAATGAATAAGCATCTCTCCCTTTAAGACCATTCTACAAACAAAATTTTGTCTGAATACTTGCATTACTTCTTGATATACATCACTCACAAATAATGAAAAATAAAAAGTTCAATTGCTCTGCTTCCTCGATGATGTGGCGTATCTTCTGAAGGCTTCCTATGGGCCAATTTTTATTTTATTTCGTCTGAACCTTCTTCAGACATTAATCACGCTATGCTGAAAACGTTCCATTACATTCTTGCATGTAAAAACTTGGAAGAACTGGCGGCAAAAACCAATCAGCACTGAATCACATATTGGTTGGTACATGTATGTACCAAATTTCATTCTAATTCACGCACTAAGTTTTGTGGTAGAGTCGCCCCCAAAAAATGGGTCACGCAGATACACACTTACACATTTTCCCTTAAAAAAAATAAACGATAAAATTGAATTCCTCACACGTCAGAAAGTGTAAATTCTTCCAAATTGACAATTTTTCACTGATCCAATACTTTCTTTTACACATTTTATGAAGAAGAAAATAAAAAGACCTCTATTATTTAAATAATATAGACTTGCTTTCGATCATGTAAGAAATTTTAACAGAAACCAAGTTTCAAACATTGTATATCTGTCTTATTCATTTCACTGTTCTTCAACTTCTTTTTTAACACACAAATTTTCCTTTCGATATCAATTAAACTTGGCTTGGGCTGCTAATCTATTCGTTTTTAAGTTGGTAGATAGCGAGTTACGGTGAAATAAGCTATTGTAAATAAATAACGTACGCTTGTTTGAAAACTATTTGTTTCTTGGAAAGCGCTCGAAACAGTTACAAGCCGAAAGGGTAAATTTTTTTTAGTATTTTCAAAAATTTTAGTCCATACTATCGTTAACGCACACGTTCATCAACAGCAATTAGCAATTTTTTGCTAATTCGGTGTAAAAAAGCCTTTTCATATATTTTAATTTTTGATACTAACTGTATCAATATCGGACCTTCTACATTTTTGTCTGACGACATTTGAACTGGCGACATTTTGGCCCGCGACATTTTTGACCGGCGACATTTTGGACCGGCGACATTTTTGACCGGCGACATTTTTGACCGGCGACATTTTTGACCGGCGACATTTTGGACCGGCGACATTTTGGCTCGGCGACATTTTGGCCGGCGACATTTTTGACCGGCGACATTTTAGCCCGCGACATTTTGGCTCGGCGACATTTTGGACCGGCGACATTTTGGCCCGCGACATTTTGGCTCGGCGACATTTTGGACCGGCGACATTTTGGCCCGCGACATTTTAGCCCGCGACATTTTGGCTCGGCGACATTTTGGACCGGCGACATTTTTGCCCGCGACATTTTAGCCCGCGATATTTTGGCTCGGCGACATTTTGGACCGGCGACATTTTGGCCCGCGACATTTTAGCCCGCGACATTTTGGCTCGGCGACATTTTGGACCGGCGACATTTTTGCCCGCGACATTTTAGCCCGCGACATTTTGGTTCGACGACATTTTGGCCACGACATTTTGGCCCGCGACATTTCGGCCGCGACATTTTGGGCGTATACCCTCCTACCTGGTGTTTACCTCTATACATCAATATACTTTGGGCTTTTGAACAGTTAAAAGACCTGCTTCATCTACATTGAACATTTTAGTAGCGTATAAATTGTTTCTTTTTAAAGTCTTATCGAAAATATCGAGAATTTCATATTTTTCTCTCTGTAAACCAGCATAAATTTTATTTAAGTTAATATGTTTAGCAACCTGAAACTGCAGCTTAATGGATGAAGAGGGAAAAAAACATACATTTTTAGAAGTTGTAGCTTCTGCTTGATAAAAATGTGCTTGATAAAAAAAGTTTCAATGAATATCGTGAATAGGTGTTAAAGTATGCTTAAAATAATTTTAACTACGCTATTAAATAAGACGAGTCACTTATTTTATGTTACGATTAATAAAAAGACTTGTGTAAAATCATATTCTTAAATTGGACCACCGGTCCAATATAGGAAAACATGCCATTTTTTATTCTTCAGCTTATTTCTGTGTCAAAAATTATCACAATCGCGCATGTAAATACATAGATGTAATCCTTATTAAACACAGATCATCATGCTATAGCAGCAGTTGACCTCAGCTTACAAGTTTTAGTTGTATCTTACTAGGTACAAGTCCGCAAAATAAGATTTTACACGTTTTCAACATAAATCATGCCGTAAATCACGCTACGCAGTTCGAAGACTGGTGAAACTTCATACACAATGATTTTATTCCTAAAACTTTATATTTCTACCGTTAAAATGTAGCATAGATCTCTGTACTAGATTTTAAGCCCGAGGTCCAATTTAAGCAGTGGTCCAATATAGGCGGTCTTCCCCTATACGCTTTTCTTTTATACACTTTTATCATTTATACGTTTTTTCAATCGATCCCGCAGAGTCCATTACATATTAACGTATACCTATTACACGTTTTTTCATTTGTACGGTTTTTCACGCAGTCCCTTAAAAAATATATAAACGGTGCTTCACTGTATATATAAAGGAAAACGCCGCATTGCTTGCTCAGAAATGATTCTCATAATAACTACAATGAATAACAATGTTAATGATACAGCACTGAGTTTGTAAAATTTTAAAAACAAAACTAATTTTATTTTTTATATGAAATTGGAAAATAATACTCATAACAGTAATGTTTTTCATTAAAAACGTGCAATGAGAAGCATTAAAAAAATTGTTTTGAAAATTTTTGAAAAGGTTTAAATTCTAAACACCTTTTTCTCGCATGCAGCCCTGAGGCATTATATTTCAGTAAATTCAACTGTTAGTATTTATTATTATTACTATTACTATTATTATTATTTAAAAAGAAAGTTTAAATCTATGCTATTTCTCAATATTAAGTAGACAAAATAGGAGAAACAAACTACAAGTGAATTGCAGTCCAAAAAATTCCTACACAGTAAAATTTTTTACTTGAACAAGTAAAAAAATAAATTAAACTGGTCAAGTTATGAATACAGTGAACTCTCACTTATGCGCCGGCCCAAGGGACCAACAGAAAAAGGCGCATAAGTGAGAGAGACGTATAAGTGAACAAGCCTATTTAAAGGACTAAAACGCAACATAGTTTCTAATGAGAGAATGAATAAGAATATTTCTATAGAAAAGGGACATATTACTACGGTTTGGCAATTACTGTAACGTAACTACAATGATAAAGAGAAAACAAAAACTGTAGCATACCTAATTACAAACTGTTCCCTTTAAAACGATCCATAATAAGTAATTGTCCCTCTCCGAACTCTAGTTCATGCGGAAAAAATGTCTTCCGTGAGCAATAAAGGCGAAAGATTAAAGAGGAAAGTGAAGAAAAATGCTTATTTTTTAAAGAAAATAAATTAATTTTTTACATTTTAGGGAAAATTCGGCGCATAAGTGAAATATTTATCTTTAGAGCGACGCATAAACGAATGATACTATCATTATTTTGCTATGGAATGTGCTGGGACCATTTAAAATCGTCGTATAAGTGAAAAAGGCGCATAAATGAGGCGGCGTATAAGTGAGAGTTCACTGTAACACTCTACTGCAGTATCCCTGCGTATTTGTGCCTTCTTAACGTTGTAATTTTCTCTACACTCTACAGCAGTGGTGGCCAACCCGCGGCACGCGTGCCACAATGTGGCACGCACTGTTAAAACTAATGGTTGCAATTGGCACCTTTCCGGGGTGAAACGCTTGTAACAGGAGCGGCACCCAGTAGGGTGCCGAGATTTCACCCTTGGCTTGGGTGAAAAACTGGCACCCTCAATTCCACGACCAGCGCGGGTGAAAGATGGAACCGTATAGGAGAGCATAATGGCACCCTCACTGTTCACTATTGCAGATCCCCCCTGTGCTGTGTGCGTTTTTGTTTTTCAATTGTGTTTACTTTTATTTATTGCTTTTATTCACAAAGTCTTGGTACATTTTCACCTTGAATTCCGATTTGAAAATGATCGAAACTTGTAATTTAAGGCATTTTCTCACAGTTCAGACTTTCCAACATATTTTAAAAGAATTCGTGACTTGAATTAAACTCAGTAGTTTTAAAATGCTATTGACATTTACTGCAGCATTATCTGTACCGAAAATGAAGAGGGAAGGTATTTTATGGATCCCTTTCAAAAACAATCAAAAATATTCAGTTGTATTATTCTATCAATAAAAAATTGAATCGCTTCATTAACTTATAAAATTTTAATCAAGGGTAACATATTAATAGGTATGTATAGTTCGACATTTAAATATCTTTATGGAATAAAATATATCGGGTATTTGAAAAGCAGTGTTTGTTAAACGTCAAGTTTCTCGACAGATTAAAAATCGAAATATATTTTAAGGATCAATTCAACTGATGGAACAAAAAAAGTAAGCTCTGGCAATAACGAACTCAGCATTTGTTATCAATAACGCCAACGAAAGATATTAGCGACAGCACGAAATGCATGGCATTAAAATAGCATATACATATACGTATGATAAAAACAAATAAGAAAGAAAGAAAGAGTCATTCAGAGTTTCTTTTTTTTTCCTTCCCTTCGCGTTCTGCTGCTTGTTTGTATCTGCACGGCAAAAGAGATTCGCTGCACAGAGATAAATTTCCGTTCGTACACTTTGAAATGATTGTACAAATATGTTGGAAATTCTTAGAACTATTATCAAATGCATGTACTTACGTGAGAATTCGAAGACTAATATGAAGAATTAATCCATTTTTGTAATAAACTCAAGGTGAAATCCAAGACTGTGAAAACACTGTACCGAAAATTCTGTCGTGTCGACGTAAACAAGATGTCCGCCATTCAAATGGTTGATGATGATGATGAGACCTCGCGCAGGCGCATTCTGTCAAAGGTGCCTTTTGGTACGGCGAGATGTCTCACTGAGCATGCGCAAGCTTCATTCACCCCAAAGGGTGCCGATGGGAGGCTTTTTAGTGCGGTAAGAGCATTTCAAATTCGCTGTGGCACCCCGTGGCACCTTGCTTTCACCCAAACTTTCTTATTGGCACCCCTGCGTCACCCGTAGTTTTTACAGTGCGGCAAAGCAGTAACAGTGGCACGCGAAGAGTTTTTGAAATAAATTCTAAAATTGAGGAAAAAATGTCGATCTCAAAAATATTGATAAAAACTAAAACCCTTACACTAATAAATACAATGATATTATGACGATTGAGTGTCAGGAGGCTGGCTTACAAATTGTCTGAACTACAATATTGCAAAGCACTGGCGTTAGCTTTGGACATCCAACGAAAGCTGCGACACTACAATTTTTTGCAGAGACGTACTTGGACGTGAGGCCGCCCTGGGCTTTTGAAACTACCCCCCCCCCCTTGAGGTGTTGAATTACAGAGTTGCAAAAAAAAAAAAATAATAATTACTTTACATAAATAGTATTTTCAAAGTAAAAAGTGCAAAGCCCGGCCACACAGCTAGTTAAACATGAAATTGGTTGGTTGTTAACAATTCCACCAGCCGAGACCGGCGACGTCTGCAAAGAGTCGTAAATTCTAACAGACAAGCAACACTGCGTCAAATCACCGTAGAAATCAATGTGGGACGTACAATGGACGTGTCTGCTAGAACTGTGCGGAGAAATTTGGATTTCTTGGGCTATTCCAGCAGAAGACCGACTCGAGTGCCTTTACTGACAGAACGACATCGCTTGCAGCGACTCTCGTGGGCACGTGAGCATATCGGTTGGTCCCTGATGAATGGAAAACCGTGGCCTGGTCCGATGAGTCACGATTTCAGCTGGTAAGAGCCGATGGTAGGGTTCGAGTGTGGCGCAGACCCCACGAAGCCATGGACCCAAACTGTCAGCAAGGCACTGTTCAAGCTGGTGGTGGCTCCGTAATGGTGTGGGCTGTTTTTTCATGGCATGGACTTGGTCCTCTAGTGCGACTGGACCGAACATTGACTGGAAATGCTTATGTGCAGCTACTTGGAGATCACTTGCAGCCATTCATGGACTTCATGTACCCAAACAACGATGGGATTTTTATGGATGACAATTAGGGATTTCACCATAAACAAAAATTGGGGCCCTTTTCCGATTACCGATTAAAAATTGGTTGTTGATAATCGGTCCGTATCTTAATCGGCGGAGCGCGAATTTAAGAAAGAAAGTTTGTTTTTAAACTACGGTTCACAATCACTGTTTTTCTCTTTTATCATTCGATTTTTAGAAAAAGAAAGAAATTTTATTCCTAAAGGAAGTTTTTTTTCCTTTTTTCTTAATTTTCAAAAAATAATTTCAATATTTTATCAAATTTTTAAAACCCAAATTTCTAAATTGTCAATAATATTACATAACACATTGTTAATTATAATTTTGGGGACAAAAAAATTTTAAAAAAAAAAAGTGAGGGGGGGGGTCTGGGGGAGGCGGAAATTTTTAAAAAGGTTTTTAAATTTTAAAAATTTTAATAATCGTAGAAATTTTAAATTTCAAGACTTTTTTTCTTTCCAAAATTAAGTTTATTAAAAGCATTTGGCTAAGTAGAAAACTATCGCCACATAAAAAATGTTGCAACATTATCTATGTGTTATTTATTAAAGGTAGGAAAATTTAAATTTTTTAAAAAACTTTTTTCACTATGATGGTTATTATTACTGTCAATAACATCATTCATCATAAGTTTCGTCTAGGGGGGGGATACACTTTGAATGAACACTATTGAAAAAATATTTCTTTGGCCGATAAATCGGCTCGATTTTTGCCGATTATTCATAATCCGGCAAAGTGGCCGATTATGGCCGATTAATCGGTACTGCCGATTAATCGGTGCATCCCCCAAAGACAATGCCCATGTCACCGGGGCCTTTAAATGTTCGCAATTGTTTTTAAGAAATTCGGGCAAATTTCCAACAAGATTTGGCCCCCCTAGATCGCCGACATGAATCCCCTTGAGCATTTTGGACACCCTCGAGAGGGCTGTTTGTGCCCAAAATCCTTGCCCCTCAACGCTTTCACAATTAGGGCGTCTATCGAGACGCAGGCTCAAAATTCCTGCAGAAGAAATTCCCAAAGATTGTTAGTCCATGCCACGTCGAGTTGTTGCACTTTGCCGGGGAAAAGGAGGCCGACACATTTAAAGGTATCCCATGATTTTTTCACTCAGTGTATTTTTAGTTTCTTCTTTTCAGAAAAAGGACGCTAAAAATATTCCCAAAACATTTTATAGGCTTTCACAAAAGGGTTGCTGGGGAACCCCCTCTTAGATATTCTTTTTCCCCTTAACGATAAGAATGTAAAAAAAACACCTTCATATGTTCGAATACCTTTTGTTTTGTCCCGCTGCAAGTTTGAAAAGGGGTTGGGGGAAAAATCCCTAACTTGAAACCATAAAGAAAACTTTAACACAGATATAACACGAGGAACCCCTCCTGGGACACGAAAACATACACCAAAAGAAGGGGCTCTGCTCAAGAAAATCGACTAAGCTCTAGTTTTTCCTTTCACTTCTTTTTCTTGGGTCATCAAAGTTAACTTGCGCAACTTCCATTACATTCACCTTGCCTGGGGAAAGTGCTACCAAAATCCTCAACCTAACGTTCCTCACTTAGGGTTTAAAACTAGAATTTTTATTCTGGGCTTGTTGCTAAAACCGCTTAAAAAAACATATTGTTGATCCAAAGGCAGTGGGTGGTTTTCACGCAATTGCGTGAACACGCATCTGACGTTGCACGCAAACAAAAACCCCAATTCTACCCATTTCTGGGTTTATCGGTTAAAATACCGGAGACCAAAAGTAAATAGATTTTGTTTTTAAACCAAAAGAAAAACAATG